>JAIXMQ010000087.1:0-88884 GCA_025716855.1 Pilaira anomala
ACGGTTGGAACGAGTGTTATAAGAACAACGACGTCTGTAAGTAAGTCTTTGTGCCATTTGCTATTTTATCTAGGAATAAGTCAATCCATTTTATCTAATAAACTTAAAGTCAATCCATCCATACCTCCTAAATATAGCGGTAAAATGAAAGGGAAAGAATTCATCACTCATCGACTGTACGGCACCCCCCCTCTTTCTGAGACGCACACTAAACATAAACAATAAACTTTTCCCTGACAAGTAGTAGTAAAAGTCCGGACCGGGATTACAATCAAAAGAATAATGCAAAATAAGAATAAAAAAATAAAAAAAATAGAGAGAGTGAGAATTTATTTGAGAGTAGGCATGGTCTGAGGAACCTCAGGAAACTGTAATGTCTTTAATTTTTCTTTTGCCTCCTTCTTTTGAATCTTTTTCATATACTCTCTTTGACGTAAATAAAAGTAATCTTTTTGAATAATAAATCGAACAGGTTGTTGTGGAGAAGTAGGAGAAGCAGGAGGAGAAGTGGTTGTGGGTGTAGAAGTTGAGCTTTCTGCTGTAGTAATAGTAGTGGTGGTGTCGTCTTTTTTCTGGTCTTCTGCATCTTTTTTATCAGAATCCTTTTTGTCTGTCTCTTGGTCCTCGTCTGGTTTTTTTGTACGCCATGACTTCCAAGCAGAGCCAATACTTGAGACAAGGTCAACCACACTATCACTTTCTACTGGTCGATTTGCCAAAGCTTGTTTTTTTGTTTCCAAGGTTTTATTATTTGGCTTTGGGCCAGAACCGAGTTTAGAACAAAAATTGAAATCGCCTAGATGACTTCTACAAATGTAGAACCAGTCTGTATTACTATTATCTGCAGAAGTCAAGACGACACCTGTGAATTTATTACAAACAAAACAAGGTCTTTCTTGTGTTGTTAAACGAGCAATATAAAGGTTTTGTAAACGTTGTGGTGAAGCATTCGACATTTCAAAATAAGAAAGAAAAACAAAAAAAAAAAAAAAGAACAAATTATGAGTTTTAAAAATCTTTACTACAGCCCAAATATGATTTTGTGTGTATACTTGAAGTAACACCATCATCATCAGCACTGACCTTGTGATCTTATATTTATTTAATTTTCTTTTTTCTTTTTCTTCTCTTCTTTTTCTTTTCTTTTTTTTTTTTTTTTTTTTTTTTTTTACTTTGCTCTATTGTGAATTGTTTTTTTTTTTTAAGAAAAAATGAATAATAGTAATTCAGAAATGTTGGATATACAAGATAAAATGGGTTATGTTGATACAGGACCCAGATTACAACAAAGTACTAGCAACCACACGAATTACCCAGTGGCAACTTCTACGTCAGCACATTTAGTAATTAAAGAGCCTAAACCACAAAGAAAAGTGAATTTGATGAACGAGCCACCGCAAAGACCTATGACGAACGAAGTGAAAAAGAAGCAACAACAACAACAACAACAGCAGCAGCAGCAGCAGCAGCAGCCACCACCACCGCAGCCAAACAGTCAATCCAAATCACCTTCTACTACTCCTCGAACAGAAAAGAATCACAGAGTGACATATGATAATTTAGAAAATCGACAACAAGAGATACGACAACATAAACGTGTGGATATTAGAGAACTCATGGTACATAAATTATATGAATTAGCCGATATGTTACAATCATTAGATGTAGATGAACCTTCTTACTCTGGACCAAGACCAACACCATCTAAATCGGACCCACAACAACAAATAAAGAGAAGACCAACTCAACGAATTAGAAATCAATCTCCTGAAGCGATGAGTCGAGAAGTATTTAATAAAAGTGCAGATTATATTGAACCTATGTATCATCGTCGACCTTATTATGGATATTATGATCACCCTTTACCACCACAAGAAGTAATGTATAATGATAGTAATAATGATGATGGTTATTATCCTGAAGAAGAACCTTATAATTATTATCCTGCACCTCCACCACAGCAACAAAACTATTTACGTAGAAGATCTTATAGTAATTTAAGAGATATAGAACCACAACCAACAAGGTTAATTAGAAAAGGGTCAAGAGGTAGTATAAGGTTTCCACCACCACCACCTCCTCCTCCTCCTCCAGCTCCACAACAAAGACCACAATATGAACCAGCTCATTATGACCCAAGGTATGATGCTTATCAAGAAATACCTAATACGGGTAGATATCATCGTTCACCTTATTATCCACCTTATTCTCCTGATGAATACTACTAAAGTACGCAAGTTTATTATTATTATTATTATTATTATAAATATAAATAGTATTGTTATTGTTTTATTGATCTTCAAGAAATTCTTTTACACTATAAATAAATTTGGTGAATAAAAATAAAAACTCATTATAAAAATGTTATTTTTACCTTGGTGCAACACTTTTTGTTTTTAATAATGTTTCTTTCCATTCTTGTTCAGGATTCGATAAGAAGGTAATTGCACCTCCACCACCTACTGAGATCTCGACATGACCGTTTGATTTGGTAGAAGCGACTGCCGTACGAATGACGACATTAAAATCCGCGTTTCCATTTAAAGAAAAGTAACCTAGACAACCAGAATAACAACCGCGTGGTTGATGGTTTTCTAATTCATCCAGGATTTGAACCGATCTTAATTTAGGTGCGCCCGTCATAGAGCCAGGCGGGAAACACTTTTGAACAGCTTCGACCGTATTCACACCTGGATGAAGTTGACCACGTACTGTAGATACTAAATGATGGACCTTTTCGTAGGTTTCTACATGCATTAGTTTAGGTACACTTACACTACTTGGATCACAGACTTGAGCTAAATCATTACGAATAAGGTCAACAATCTATTAAAAAAGTTAATATTTTTATATACAAGTATCATAAATAAAGAGTTTTTTTTTTTTTTACCATCAAGTTTTCTGCTCTTTCTTTTACATCTTGCCATAATTGTTGTTTACGTTCTTCATCTAATGCCAACTTATTTTGTTCACAAAGTACACCAAAATCACATAGGCCTTGATCACATACACATTGCAAGACACGTCCAACGGTTCCTTTGATTGGTTTCATCTCAGCTAACCCATCCGCACTTACTTTCAAAAACCGTTCTGGGCTTGAAGATAATAAACCCAAGTTGGGAAACATCATGAGAGCAGAAAAAGGAGCAGGATTATTCTTTCTTAAATGACGGGTATAGAGTCTCCAGAGTGTAGGATCTTGATGATCTGTTGTGATCTGTTTTGGTAAATCTAATCTGAATCGTGTGGTCAAACAAATCTCATAAGCCTCTCCCTCTCGAATGGCCTCTACGGATCTTTCGATTGTTTTTAAATAAGCTTGATGGTCTACGTCTGGATCAAAGATATTGTTTGTTAATTGAAGAGAAGGGGTAGGTGTGGTACAGGCAGAAGAAGCAGGTGTGTATCGGATGAAGTCCTCGGTTTGTTTTCGTTTACGGATGGTTTCGACCATAGATAGAATGGATTGTTCTTGATGTTGGATCCAATCTTTTGCTTCTTGTGTTTGGTTGAAGCCGACATGTTGTAAAAGGTCGTGCCTGGTTTCTTTTGTCTTGATCAGACAACAAAGATAGATTTGATGTTGCGTTTGATCAAATACGAGGAACCGATCCACAAATTGAAAGGCAGCATCTGGTTCTTCGAGACAGGTACAGCAATTGAGTTTTGATCCATGGTCAGGGCAATGACAGAGTTGTTGTGTAGGGGTCTTGTATCCTTCTAAACTCTCTCTTTTCATCTCATACCCAAAGTAACCCATGAGTCCACCTTGAAATTCAAGTTGAGGTAAAATCTCTTTTTCTTGCATTGTTGTTGTTGTCTTGGATTCAATGAGTAATTGAGAGAGGTAATCAAAGAAAGTAGTGTCTAAATTAGTATGTGTAGTTTGTCCTTGACGGTTCTCGAGTGTAAGTTGGTGATGTAAAGTCGAATAAGTCATACGGACAGCTGGATCCAGTGAGAGAATGGAGAGACGTGAATAAGGAGATGAAAGACGACTGCTGTCTAGCCAACCGATGGTATGATCGCCTTGTGTTGATAATAATTCATCTACAAAAACTTCTGGATCAATCCAGCTAGGGCAACTTGATTTGATGTAAAGTTCAAATGGAGCCGATTGTGTAGTAGGAGTAGAAATAAGTTTAGGTAAAGCAGCCGAATAAGATAATAGAGTAGAATTTAAAGGGTGAGTAGAGATGGATCGATTTGAGTTGGTAGAGATCCAACGTATGGTTTCTTGTTGAAAGTTGGAGATCATGGTTTGACCGTGTTCGGTTGAGACGGATTCGGGATGGAATTGAACACCCCAGATAGGTAAATTCGAATGTTGAAATGCCATGACGGTGATTTGAGTGCTGGGTTGATCCAAGATGGTGTGATCCAAAAAGTGGTTACGAACTTGTTTATTGTATTGATCGTCATCTGCCAAGAATTTGGCGTTCTTTAAAGCGTCCATATCCGCATCATTTTCGTAACAAAATGCAGTAACTAATAAATCCTTTGGTAATGCTATATATATATATATATATATATAATATTAGTTGATCATTCTCTCTTTTTTTTTTTTTTTTACATCATCATTAAAGTATTTACATTCTTTTTCTACTACCAGTGAATGGTATCGAACTGCCCAGAATGGTGTAGGACAGTTAATTAAGATATCATTGTATTTTGTTTGCGCTGTGTTTTGTAAATGCACTTTTGACATACGACCATGCATGATGCGAGGAGCATGAATTACCTTATTGTATTAAAGTTTAATTTATTTAAAATAAAAATAAGATTTTCATTTTAATTAGTTACCTTGCCACCAAATATATGAGCAATACCTTGATGACCTAAACAAACACCAAATATAGGTCGATGGTATCTTGATTGTGTTGGATCTAATTGCGCTTTTAATAATTGTGTACAAATACCGAAATCCTATCATAAATATTTCTAAATTAGGACGTAACTTGGTACCTTAAATAAATAAATAATTTACCGAATTTCTTTCAGGTCTTCCTGGGCCGGGAGAAATAATGATATTATCAAAATAAGGTAATACTTTTGATACAAAAGAATCCCTGAAAGTTGGATCAATAACTTGTGGTTTGAAGATGAAAGAAAGAAAACTTACCAAGTAAACTGATCATTACGGATAACAACTACTTGAGAAGGGTTTGGGAATAATTGTAATAAATTGAAGGTATAAGAATCATAATTGTCAATAATAAGCGTTTTAATATCTTGTTGAGTCATGATTGGAAAGAAAGAAAAAAAAAAAAGAAGAAGAGAGAAATATTAAGGATCTTTTTTTTTTTTTTTTCTATTTTTTTAAATAAAAAAAAAAAAGATTTTTGATGGGATAGTTACTTAAAAGACATGATTGGTGGAACAAGTAAAGAACTTGTGCAATCAACTTCCAGTCACATTTTTTTTTTCCTATAAAAATTGATAGATGAGATTTATCTATTTTTTTTTTTTTTTTTTATTATGTATCCTTTATACAAATTAAAAAAAAAAAAAAATAGAAAGAAAAATTTAAGATGGTGGAACAGAATCATAAGTCCAAATCCTTGCTCGATTATCTCCAGAACCCGTAGCAAATAATGGTCTTCTACCAGGACTTGTTGCAACAGATATCACTACAAATAGATGGAACATGAATATAACATGAACTTTTTTTTCCTCCCTCTCCTTTTTATACAAAAAAAAAAAAAAAATTTTTTTTACCTGAGTTCTTATGACCTTGCAACATAAATTGTGTTTGTCCAGTTCTTGGATCCCAGAATTGTACACTTCTATCTTTTGAACCAGACACGATCCAACGATCATCCGGTGTAGTAGCAACGGAAAGTACAAAATCTTTATGTCCAGTGAATACTTGAACACAAGGATTCTTTGCTCTATCACCACCCAATTGCCATAATCTTAGCGTTTTATCTAAACTACCACTGATCAAAGTTTTTCCATCTGGCATGAAAGCAACCGAATAAACACTATCCTTATGCCCCTCTAATCTTTCCAATAAAGCACCATTATTAGCATCCCAAACACGTACGATTTTATCTAAACTTCCAGCAGCTACTAAACGACTATCCGGAGAGATAGCGATCGAGGTGACACCTGGATCACTTTGATCTACTTCATTGATACGTAAAGTATGTATACATTTTGCATCTAACCAATCCCAAATTCTTGTTGTACGATCACCCGAACCAGACACTAAAATACGTCCATCACGACTAAACTCGAGTGAATAAATGTCTTGTTCATGTCCAGATAATACACAACGAATACGTGTTTTTGCTATTTCCCAAATCTAAATTGGGTTTAATTAAAATTATGATGTTGCTTTGAAAAAAAAAAAAAAAAAAAAAAAAAAAAAAAAAAGATATAAACAAATAATATACTTTACTCTAATTCTTCTATCTTCTGCACCTGTTGCTAAATATTTACCATCTGGACTAAAACTAACGGATCGAATATATAAATCACCATCTCTACCTGCACTTTCATCTTGAAGTATACTTTTTTTTTTTTTTAAAAAAAATAAATGTTAGAAAAATAAATAAATAATAATAGTAGTGTGTAACAAATATATACTTACGCTACACGAGCAGAGGTCACGGTATCATAAATATAAGTGGCTTGATTACAACCAGCAGCAAGAAATCTACCATCCATACTGAATTTGACACAACAAACCACACTATCATGTTCTAAAGTATGAACAAGATCAACTTTAAGATATCTAGGCACTTTTGGATTAAATCTATATAGATATATAAAAATTAATATCTGTATTAAGTAAGGGGGTGTGTGTGTGTGTGTGTTATAAATTACAATGCAAACCAATCTTGTCCCTCAACTTTCATATTAGCAGGAACGGATTCAGGATCAAGATCGGTTAAACCAATAGGATTAGTAGGTTGTGGAGGCATTGGTTGCTTATTCAGTGATCTCACGTTATTATTGACTGCTTGTTGTTGTTGTTGTTGTTGAACGGGTGGAGGACCAAAATGAGGTACGTTTACTAAGGGAGAACCTGAAGAAAGCAACGGTGGTGGAGCTTGTTGTTGTTGTTGCTGTTGTTGTTGTTGTTGCGGTGGTGGAGGAGGAGGAGGTAATTGAGGTTGTTGTTTCATTGAATCTGGTTGAGGTACTGAGTTATATCCACCATGTTGCATTTGATCTAATTGTAATCTCAATCTTGAAATTTCTTCTTCATATCTATAATATATACATGTATATATTTTAGTTATTTTTTTTTAACATAATGATAAAAAAAAACACGTAACTGTTTCTTTAATACTTGTTGTGTTCTTTCTAAATCCAATAAAGTTTGTTGAAATATATTCATTTCTTGTATTTGACTATTGACTGTAATTGTATTGATATCGTTTTCTTGTTATCTGTATATATATATATTTACCTTTATGTTCATATTCGTCTCTTTGGCTTTTCGTTAATTGAGCATCTTGACTAAGTTGATCGTATTCAACTTTAATAGCTTCTAATAACTCTAATAATCGTGTTTGGTTAGCTGGAACCATAGGTCGATGATTATACACAGACATGATAAAGATGTCGTCAAAAGAGAATATAAACAAAAAGAAAAAGGAAAAAGAAAAAAGGAGAGAAAAAAAAAAAAAAAAAAAAAAAAAAAAAAGAATTTATTTGGGTTTTAAATGTGGGGAACACAAAAAAAAAAAAAAAAAAAATGTCGTCAAAAAGGAGGGGGAATATAAATGATGCTTTATTCTAATTTATCCAGATGATCAAGTCTTGTCAAGACAACATTTTTACTCGTCTCTTCAATTTCTCCAGCTAAAAACACTTCATCCAAAATAGCATATACCTTTTGGCAGTGAAAAAAGAAAAAAAAATTAATTTATCTCTACAACAATTTTTTTCTTCTTCTTTTTTTACCTTGTAAAAGTTAAAGACTAAATCCAATTCACAAACATTACCAAAGAATGCATCTAATACTTCGACAAAAAAATGAATTGCTTCTAAATAAGATAATTCATTATCATTTGCATCTACACAAACACAAAAAAAGAGTCCAGCATAACGACGATATACAATTTTATAGTTTCGAAACTAAGATATTATTAATAAAGAGAACCTTTTTTTTTTTTTGAGTTCAATGTTTACCTCTACAAAGTTACTTTGATGCTTTTGATCTCTCGGTGCAATAAGTCGATGCACTTCACCTTTAAGCTTTATTTTTTCTTCATCCTCGTAAGGAACATACCATTTCGCTAATCTCGTTTTACCTTGACGGTTTTGAACTAGGATAAACCTAAGCTATTTTAATTGTCACTTCTAAAAATACTTTGATATTCTCTCTTTTCTTCTTTTTTCAATATAACAATTACCATTTTATTTTATTTTATTTTTTTTAAAAAAAAAAGAAGAAAAAGGGACAAAACAAAAAAAAACATGTGTAATGTGTGTTCTTCTTTTAAATTACCGCACGTGTTTTTTATTTAACGCTTTTGAACAGTAACTTTCATACCGTTCAACATAGGTAAAGTAAGAGATGTTTGATATGTAATATGTTGTCCAGGGACTAGACTAAATTTGTATCTTTTAACAAGGAAGATAATGGCTACCAAGGCTTCCAATGTAGCCAAGTTTTGACCTAAACATACTCTTGGTCCAGCATGGAAAGCTAGAATATAAAGTTAGTTTTTATTTTTTTTTTTATCAATTCAACTTTTATTTTACCTGGCCATTGTCCAGCACTTTCTCTTTTAAGTTCGCCAGCTTCGTTAATCCAACGTTCAGGCTTAAAGTCTTTAGCGTCAGCTCCCCATACCTTTTCAGAACGACCTTGTACATAAGGCAACCACATAACATAATCACCTTTATGAATTTGAGTGCCATCAGGCCAAACATCATCATTCAAAGCATACTTTTGATTCATAGGAACAGAAGGATAAAGACGCAAAACTTCATAAAATACAGCATGTGCATAAGTCATATCTTTAATGGTTTCATAAAGGGCCGTAGAATCATGCATGATATCTTCACCGATATATTTTTCAATTTCATCCAATAATTTTTCTTCTACGCGTGGGGTACAAAGTAACAAGTAAAAAGCCCAAGAAAGAGCTTGAGCGGTTGTATCACGACCAGCAATCACAAAGTTCAAGACGACATCACGCAGTTCATCGTTATTTAATAATTCGCCTTGTGGGGTACGAGCTTCCATGAAACGAGATAATAAATCTTTATGAACTTCACCGTTGGCGAGTTGAATACGACGCTTTTCGGTCACGCTTCTGGCAAAGGTATCAACGATTTTCAAGTTCTTGTTCATGCTGTTCTTCCAGGGTTGGACAACACCTAGGATGCGCTCGGTCATTGGCCAGAGTGGGTTGATTAATCGGCTGAATGTGCTTCTTTGGGCTTCATCGAATGCTTCTGCAAAAGGGACTTTGTCTTTTGTTGCTTGAGCATGTAAATGAACACCAAATCCTAATCTAGTAGAGAAATAGATGCTTTAGTGGATGTATATATATATATATATATATACATGTAACATAAAAAAAAAAGAGCTTACAAAATAAATGAATCAAGCGTAAATTTAAACATGATTTCATGGAAATCAACGACTTCATTTGTTTCTGCTGCTTTATTCCAAATGTTTTCAGACATGAATTCAATTTCTTCCACAAAGACACTGTATAACGAAATAAAAGTAAATATAAATGATTTGTAAAAAGAAAAAGAAAAAAAAAAACTTTCTGGTATTGTTCTTACTCTGTGAATTGATCTCTGAAATTTTTAACGTTAAAGATATGGCTTGCAGTTTTACGTTGATACCTCCAGTCTTCACCGTTTGCATTAAAAATACCGTTTCCAAATAAATCCACCATGGAGGAACAGAATTCAGGTCCCTTAATGTAATTATCGAAATTATCTATATTGGTATTTAATTCACCGGGTTCACATGATATAAGTTACACAAAAACTTACTTTTAAGTAAATGCTCTATATTGCGAGGATCTAATGTAATCATTTGACGAGGCATACCAAGAGCAGACATTGTACTACAACACAAGTGGGGAAAACAATTTAGTTTTTAATTTGAATTTTAAGAAAGAAAAAAAAAACTTACAGTGTCAATTCATCCATCTGGTTAAAGCCCTCTAACAAAAAATCGTGTAGTTTGTGCTTATTTTGAGCAATCATCAGAATACTACCAACTAAAGGAGAGCCGGGTAGAGCCTTTATGCCTTTACGTGTTTCTTCAAATACAGCGCGATCATTATAGATTGCACCAAGTACGGTAAGTCCTGCTAACGCAGCACCACCAATATATTGAAGCATTGAATTTGGTGTAGTGGATGCCATAGTTTTTTTTATTTATTTAAAAAAAAAAGGAAATTATTGAAAGAAGATGAAAAAAAAAAAAAAAACTTTGATTCGAGAATTTATGTCACATATTTATTTATTTTTCTAATGTATCACATTTTGATACTTTGGGAGAACTATTCTTCCTTTTTCCCAAGCATGATTGAAAACCTTGATAGGTTAATACTGTAAATATATCTAATTTAATCAATACATATGGGGGGTGATTAGTTGCAGCTTTCAATTTTTTTTAAGTCATATTTTTATAAAAATGTTCGTTGACCTATATATCTTCTTCCTTGAAGTATTCATTTAAGAGTGGGAGTGAGAAACAGATATTCACATGCCAGCTTGTAAACTTTCTTCTCTCGTTTCTCATCTCTGCTGGTTTTCATCCAATAGAAATGGGTGAACGAGATTTTTGTTTGTTTTTGGTCCATAAACTATTACGTCCAGTCACTCTTTATTTGTGTTTTAGCGAATACAGTTTTATAGATACGCCTTTTTTTTTTTGTGGTAAATAAAAATGTGGTTTATATATACAATCAAATGGAGAGATAGTTTAATGGAGTGTTATGATGACCTTTTCAATAAAAAAAAAAGGGGAGGGGGGGATTAAACATCACCTAAATACCTGGATTTTCAAATACGCGAAACTCCATCATCCACTCCCAAATCACTCAGTTTTTTTTAAAAAATAAATAAATAGACTCTTTTGAAATTATCATTGCATTACGGTAGTAAAGTCTATACGGTATGCGATATGTTTACTGGCCTTTGCTAAATATTTTGATAAAGAAGAAGGATGTATTAATAGTCTTTCTTATAGCAGAAAAAAAAAATCTCAGTCAATCAAATCATCTAAAAAAGTTAAATATTTTTAGCCAAAAATTGACCATCCCATAGCTTTTTAATGATGTCTGATTAATGTAAAATTTTAAAGCTCTTTCTACTTGAAGGACGTCTATTTAATATTACTCTTTGAAGAGTTAAATCACTTAAATTTATCACATAGCTTACGTTATTGACTACTTTGTTTTTTCTTTTACGCCACAGAGAAACAGGTTTATTTAATCTCACTTTTTTTTTTTTTATCTTCATCTTTGTATTTATATATGGCTCTTTTTTTCAATTCAAAACATGAACCTTTCTTTGCAATATCATTTTAATTTGCTTTGATGACATATGTTAGTTAGACAAGAGGCTGTATCGAGAAATATACAATTTTGAAACCTGCATATAATACATGTTGTCAATGGCACCATAGTAATTTTATCACAAAGTGAGGTAGCTCTTCATTCTCTAATAAATCTCAATATCAAATACTCTTTTGTATGTATTGGGTACGGAGAATATTCCAGTTAGGGTGAGATAGCCGTCAGCGAGAGAAGCGAGTAGTAAACCATTTAAAGCAATACAAAAATAAAAACAAGAAAAAACCAATACTTCCGATGGTACATACCGTACCCGCTCTATTTAAGGCCGTTCAATTTAAGGCCATTTCCGATTTAAGGCCGCAATTTCCTGAATATTTTGCCTATTTTAACTTTTTTCAAGGCATAAATAAGGCCATGACACGATTTAAGGCCGCAAAAGTCTGAAATTTTTTACGGCCTTATATAGAGCGGGTACTGTAACAAGTAACTTCAAAGCGATTTCATAAAAAAAGTATTACTAAATTCTATACCCTCTAGGATTACCAAGAATAAAATATATGATTTTTCTGATAAAATACGCTGCTCCCATTATGACAGCTTGTCTGAAGATGTCAAATATGATTATGAGGAGCTAAATAAAAAAAAACAACGTTGACAGCATCTCCAATGGATTATCTAATTACAAAATTAGATAGTCCAGCCATCCTAAACGGATTATGAGGGTAAATATCTGACAAAAAAAAAAAATAACCGATTTGACTAACTCATCTATTAGATATTAAAGCTTCATAATCCGTTGGAGATGCTCTGATAGGTACACAATCCTCTGCTGTAACTTTAAACTGCTAATACACTCCGGTAGAAAAGCCCCCTACACTTCGCTTCGTGTTTGTTGACCTTCGTTACATTGCAGTATGCTACATACCCTTTTTAAAATGGACTCGTCAGTTATTATGAAATGCTCAGATTCTTTTTTAATGGCAAACTCAGTAAAACCGAAAAACTAAACACAACTAATAACCTCGAACAGGTGGTGATACAATCCCTGGATCATTGCCAAAGCTTAATATTTCTTCTAAAATGGATCTTCGAATCACTGCTTGGCCTGTACCTTTGGATTATTCCACAACTGAATTCGCAAAAGAATGTACTCCAAGAAAGTACTACATACATAGACAAATTGAAGCTTTTGTGTTAATTTCAATAAAAAATTTAAAAGTTGAACCGGCAAGTCTGTACGTCCCATCCATGCAAATAATGGGATTTGATTGTAATTCGTTGCATCTTGTTCCGGTTTAGTTAAACCTATAAGCATTATATGTTCGTCAATATAATTTTAGTATCATATTATATTGTCACTAAGTCCATGGTCAATGATG
The DNA here is from genome assembly GCA_025716855.1 of Pilaira anomala. NCBI lineage: Eukaryota > Fungi > Mucoromycota > Mucoromycetes > Mucorales > Mucoraceae > Pilaira > Pilaira anomala. Next base: position 12,890 of record JAIXMQ010000087.1, read on the forward strand.
GAGGCATCGAAAAACTAATCGATGTTCTTTCTTATGTCAGGGTATTAGATATATAAATGCACTCCAATTCAATTATTTTTACGTATTTTTATAGAATTCTGCTATGGAGATGAAAGCTCAAATTGACAATTATCATGACTAAGAGCCATTCAAACAAGATCAATGATCTATTGAGCGTCAGCTCTCCAACTGAAACCCAAACATGGGAAACATGCGTCTAGTGGCCCAATGTGTTCGTTTTGGAGGATGTTGTCTCAGAGTGGATGAATAATGAAGAGGGATATTTATAGACAAACTTGCTTTAATAAAATTAGGATCGCTCTTTCAGTTACTTTGTACTGATAAAAAAAATGAACATGCATCTAAGCTTTACTTCAAAAGCGATATGCAGTTACTAACACATTTCTCACCAGAAAATAGTCTTGCTGAGAGGACAAAGCAATTATATACCAAATCAATGTATCTTTAACTTGTGCTTGATTGATGTGGTCTATGAAGCATAATAAAGAAAATAGTTAGTTAGTTATTCAGTGCATTATAGTTATTTCAATGTAGCAACATATACTTTTATTTCGCTTCAGATATGGCAAAAAAAAAAAAAAAAAAAAAAAACTGTCCAAAAGCCATCACATTGCCAATATCAATGGACAGTATATCTAGCAGTGTTTCGCGTGCGATCATCGTTGGCAAACCTTCTACCTACTGACTTTGAGCAAATTACTTGAAGAATGATACTTTATAAAGATTATTGCATGCATGTAAGCCCAAATGATGCCCGTCAGTCTAGAATAGATGGCGACACGATAGCGTTGATGACCAGCAGTAAACTTAGCGTATTTATCTTTTGCATTGTAACATTTTTTATTTATTAAAGAATATTTATAAGTGATCTGTCACGTGAAGCGGTTCCAGATAAAAATCGCAGGTTGTCAAAAATGATGACTTTTTTAAGCTCGTTTGTATTTTTTTCCCATTATCCTTTTTTTTTTCTTTTTTTTTTGTTTTTGTTTTTCTTTTCTCTTTTTCCTTTCCTTTTCTTTTTTGTTTTCTACTACTTAGAAAAACACAATCTGAAAGAGATTAATGCCTTCAACCTCATTAACTTCTTTAACTCGGACTGATTCTAACAAAGCCCAATGTGAGATAATGAGAAAAAATACAGAGAAAGGAAAACTCATCGATCCCTGTAGATGTTGTTGGTATTTGTGCTATGGATAGAAAAGCTAGGTCAAAACCTATGCGCTGTATCTTAGATAAGATGCTTATGTACGGAGATTTCGAAGTAGTAATATTCGGTGACAAGACTATTATCGATGAAGGTATGATATTAACCTTAAAAAAAAAAAATTGATAGAGACTGAAAAAAAAAAAAAAAAAAAAAAAAATAGAGGTCGAAAATTGGCCTGGATGTGATTTTTTGATTTGTTTTTTCTCTGATGGATTTCCTCTTGACAAGGCAATTAAGTATGTTGAGCTGCGTAAACCATTTTGTGTTAATGACGTGTGTATGCAATCATTATTATGGGATCGACGTATTGTTCTTGCAGTTTTAGATGCAGTTGGTGTACCTACTCCTCCTCGATTGGTTATATCGCGTGATGGGGGTGCAAAAGTAGACGCTGATGCTGCTCGTTCATTCCATGAGAATTCTGGAATGGATATTAATCGTATATTAGGAAAGTATGCACAAAACACCCAGAATTATAAAATTACAGATGATGGTGTAGAAGTGGATGGTATATTTTTACAAAAGACATTTCTTGAAAAACCTACAGATAGTGAAAATCACAATATCAATATTTATTATGATAAAGCTAGTGGTGGAGGTGGAAGGCGTTTATTTAGAAAAGTCGGTAACAAGTCTAGTGAATTTGATCCAAATTTAAGTATGCCTGCAACTGAAGGTTCTTGGATTTATGAGAGTATGATGGTTACTGAAAACAGTGAAGATGTAAAGGTCTATACTGTAGGTTCTCAATTTGTTCATGCGGAAACAAGAAAGTAATGTAGAAAAATAAAAATATGTTTGTTATACCTTGTTTAACGTTTTATTCACTTTATTAGGTCGCCTACAGTTGATGGCTTGGTTAAGCGCAATACTGAGGGTAAAGAAATTCGATATGTAACCGAATTAACGAGCGAAGAAAAAAATATTGCTGCAAAGGTCTCTAAAGCATTCGGTCAAATGATTTGTGGATTAGATTTATTAAGAGTAAAAGGGAAATCTTACGTTATTGATGTCAACGGTTGGAGTTTTGTGAAAGGAAATGATCATTACTATGATCAATGTGCAAAAATATTAAGCGAAACATTTTTACGGTCTGTCCAACGACGTCCCTCCGTCACACTTCCTGATATTCCTCGTGAAATTTTGCCCGAAAATTCTTGGAGACTTAAGGGATTTGCTGCAGTTTTCCGTCATGGCGATCGTACGCCTAAAAACAAACATAAAATCTCTTTGACTTCACAACCTTTTATCGACCTTTTAGAAGGAAGCACACAAGAAGTTGTATTCCGTCAAAAGCACCAATTACAGTTAGTTACCAACGCAATTAATAAATGTCTTGAGGAAAAGATGGAAAGTGAGAGTAAGTTGATGGCATTGAAAGAAATCTTGGAAAAAAAGAGCGAATTACCTGGTACCAAAGTACAAGTGAAGCCTATTTTTGATAAGGATTCAAATACTTTGAAAAAGTTACAAGTGAATGTTAAATGGGGAGGAGAGGTGAATATAATGGTTTATATTTTAATATATATTTTTTTATTAATATACCTTTTACATTAGTTTACTCATGCAGGTTTACATCAATCTAGAGACTTGGGCGAAAATCTTAGAAAAGATATGAAGATTTTAAACAAACACATTACAGATGATATTCAAATTTGGAGTAGCTCTGAACGCAGAGTACGTGCGACAGGTACTATTATTGTTATTGTTATTATTCAAATGTAGTAAAATGTAATATTTATTCACATTTTTCTCTAAATAATTAGCTGATGTTTTCACTCGTTATTTCCTTGGAAGACCTGAATCAATTGAAGGGGTGATATCAGAAAGTAAATATTTGCTAGATGACAGTAATGCTGCTAAGGAACAAATGGATGCCGTAAAAAAACAATTAAAAGCTTTACTTCGCCCTGGTTATGAAATCTCATCAATCTTGTTAGCCCAATGTGGCTGGCCTTCTGATATGGCACAACCTCATGTTATTCTTCAAGAAGTATCCGCTATTATGGCTCGCTTAAAAGTAATAATGCGTTTAAATTGGGCTACAAAGGATGTTGAACAATTACAACGTCGTTGGTGTTGCTTTGAATCTCCTAATTTATTTAAAGAAAGATGGGAAAAAATGTTTAACAATTTTTGTATCACTCAAGTTGCTGATAGCGATGATTCTGATTTGAAAAAAGAAGCGGTATGTCCTGATCCTTCTGGTATCCCTGAATTATATGATTCTCTTAAATATGATGCTTTACATAATCGACAATTTTTGGAAGCCATATTTAGTGACCCTGAAGCTTCTTCGACTTCTTCTATTTCAGAAACTAGTAGCAATAGTTCTGAACGTGGAAAATATCGCTCTTCTGAATTCTCTGACACATGTAATCCTGATCTCCGTAACTTGTATACTTATGTCCGAGTGCTTTTCAATTTTGTTGCTCCACAAGAATATGGCATCAGTGAAAAGGAAAAGAAGACTATTGGCATGTTAATTGGGTTACCTTTATTAAAGAGTATCTTGCGTGATTTGGAAGATTTCAAATCATCTGAAAAGCCTAAAACTAGACTTTATTTCACCAAAGGTAAATATTGAAACTATATGCAAATTAATAACAATTTAAATAACATTTTGAATGTAGAATCACACGTACATGCTCTTCTTAACTTAGTTTATCTTTCTGGCTTACCTACAAAGTACCCTCGCCCTGTTCTACCTGAATTAGATTGTAAGTTTCTTTTTTTATTTAGTTTTTAGGTTTAATGACTTGTGATATCTAACATTTTTACCAATAGTCTTGACTCAAATCACATTTGAATTATATGAACGTAATCGACGTGATGGAACCGATAAAGAATATTCACTTCGTATTGCATTTAGTCCTGGCGCTCATTATGATAGTGTTTTGGATTTACATATGGATGCCGAACATTGTTTAAAGGTTGCTCCTAGAAAGTAAGTTTGTTAAACTTAAATGTTATTTGTATAGCTATTTAATCTTTTTATATTAGAAACTTAATTCCACATTTATCTTTGGATGAAGTTTTGCAATATTATAGATCAGCATACTTAAAGATACCTGAATTAGCATCCATCGAACGTCAAATTGATGAACGAAAATTATATTACGCTCAAGAAAATAATCAATAATGCATGCCGAAAACAGCCTTGAAGTTAAATAATATAACTCCTTTTTATTTCTTTCAACATAACGCCTATTATACATAAACTCAATCACTCACTCACAAGTATTCACACACTCACAATAACTAATTCATATACATAGTAATTTGTCTTGTAAATCTCTATGTCACTTATCTTAATAAATATTATCTGTTATTAACACTAAGAAAAAAAAAAGAAAAAAAAAACTGAAATATCCATTGCATTAAATTTATTGCTACAATAATGATAATAAAATAAAAAACATTTTAACGGTTGGCTAAAAAAAGAAGAGTTAATAACAGGTAACTTAAGCATAATATATAACTTACACTTGGCAACACGTTCAAGTTCGTCCTTCTTCTTAATAGCATAAGAGTTAGCAGAGCCCTTAGCAGCGTTGATCAATTCATCAGCGAGACATTCAGCAACGGTCTTTACGTTACGGAAAGCAGACTCACGACAACCAGTAGTCAATAAAGAGATAGATTGGTTGACACGACGAAGAGGAGAGACATCGACAGCTTGACGACGGACGGTACCTTGAGAACCAATACGAGTAGAATCTTCACGGGGACCACAGTTGATAATAGCGTCAACGAGGATTTGAAGAGGGTTGGCATCGGTCAAAAGATGAACAATCTCGAAAGCGTGTTGAACAATACGGGCAGCCATAAGCTTCTTACCGTTGTTACGGCCAGTCATCATAAGGGCGTTGGTTAAACGTTCAACAATAGGGCACTAAGATAATTTATTAATATCCCTTCATATCTGTATATGTTGTTAATTTCTTACTTGAGCCTTACGGAAACGCTTGACAGCGAAACGACCAGCGGTGTGAGGTAAGTAAACTTGTTGACGGATTTGAATATAATCTTGAAGAGAGATATCCTTAACCTCAACATCCTCATAAGACCACTTGTTGAAAAGTCTACGGGTGCCATCGGCAGTAGCCAAGACATCGGCGGGTAAATTCAAAGCAACCATGCTAGTCTACTGTAATTCATAATTGACAAAATAAATTGATTCAAAAAAAAAATCCATCCAAATGATAAATAATAATGTGTGATAGAAAAGAAATAGAGGCGATTTATATTAGAATTGATGTACTTTGTTGATCCATGTTATAGCAATCTATACCTGTGTCGATAAGAAAGAAGGTTCATGTCTAACGTGAGGGGAGCATACACTTAAAGAAGTATATCCGGAATACCTTTAGATATCCGGTGGATGCTACCCCGGAATATATCTCAGTGGCCAGCATATAGTCACGTGTTTAAAGCCGGACTTATATTCAAATCATGATGAACATATTTCTGGCAACAACTTTACATTTATTGATCTGGAATTGTATAGTTACTTGAAACGCTATATTATATACATTGATCCCTTAATGTGGTTGTACTAGAGACTGAATTTATTGTAATATTCCAATTTCATATAATTGGATAGAATCTATAAATGTACAGAATTTCTGTTTTTGGAATAAAGTTTGGGATAATTGATTAATAAATACAACTTAGTAAATATATTTATGTTTCGATCACTTCTTAAAGTCAAAGGCTGAATAATGACTGAATCCAAGAAATAATTCGCCAAGATTCCAAAATACTTATTTCAACAATTGATACGCCATACATAGTGTCTTCAAAGTATAGATAAATACTATATAGTCAACTTTAGCAAACATTTCTATTCTTTTTCCTGTTTGGGATTTTTAAAGTAATCATTATTTGGGTTTGCCCATTATACTAATCCGTACTTAAGTTATAATGCTACTGTGACTATTTAAAGATTCCAAAAGTGAATTGATGAGCGGGGTAATGGAAATTTTTATCTTTAATTTTTTTGTTTTTTTTCTTTTCTTTTCCTTTCCTTTTCGTATTTTTTAAAACACAAGGCGATGAGTAGAAAGAACTCTCCTACTACGTTTGAAGAAGACGCTGATAACACAGAAGTCTTGGAGGATGGAAACCGTAGTATTATTATGGGTCTTATTGCCCAGTTAAGAAAAGGAACTGATCTTTCTCGTATCACTTTACCAACTTTTGTATTGGAGCCAAGAAGTTTACTTGAAAAGTTTACTGACTTTATGAGCCACCCAGAATTAGTTGTTAAGTATGTAATAAACAATAAAGTCTTGAAAAACTTCTACTAACTTGATAAATTATAGGGCATCTAAAACTACTGATCCTGTGCAACGTTTCGTAGAAGTTTGTCGATTCTTTCTTTCTGGCTGGCATATTAAACCAAAAGTAATGTATAAACTTGTTTTAATTTTTTTTTTCTAACCTGTATACTATTTGGCTATGTTTAGGGCGTGAAAAAACCTTATAATCCTATTCTTGGAGAGTTTTTTCGTTGTGAATATAAGCTAAAGAATGGTGAAAAGGCTATGTATATTGCTGAACAAGTCTCTCATCATCCCCCCGTTACTGCATATTTTTATTCATTACCAGAGTTGGGTATATTTGTTACAGGTGAAGCTCACCCTAAAGCAAAATTCCTTGGTAATAGCGCTGCTACAATGATGAAAGGTTACACTCGTATTATTTTTAGTGAATTAGGAAATGAAACTTACGAAATTTCAAATCCTAATGTTTACGCTCGTGGTATTTTGTGTAAGATTTAAAAGAAAAGAAAAGAAAAAGTTAATTATACTAAATATCATTTTACGCTTAAGTTGGGAAAATGGTTATGGAAATGGGTGATCAATCTGTTGTAAGATGTGATGCTCTTGATCTTATTTGTGATCTGGATTTTAAAACAAAGGTAAGGGTTTCATTTTTCTCTTAAAAAAGTGTGTATGTAACTTGTTTTTAACTGGTAAGTATTAGGGATATTTTTCAGGAGACTATCACTCTGTATCTGGCAAAATTAAGAGACAATCTACTGGAGAAGTCCTTTATGAAATTTCTGGTATTTGGACTCAGGAATTATTTATCAAGGGAAAGGTAAATTCCTCGATTATATATACCACTATATATGTAATACTTAAAAATATTATGATTTTAGTCTTCTTCTAAAGAATCATTTTTTAATGTCCAAACTCATCCTGTCATTCATAAACTTGTTGAACCTTTAGATAACCAAGAATGGAACGAATCAAGAAAGTATGTATACTACTTTTTAATTATATTGTTGTATGTACGAATCAAGAAAGTTGACAGTATTGATTGTTATGTATAGGCTTTGGTCAAAAGTGACAGCTGGATTAAGTTCAAACGATATGGATTATGCAACAGATGAAAAAAGTTTTATCGAGAACAGACAACGTGAAGAAACCGCTACCCGTCAAAAACAAAATACTGAATGGCAACCTCGCTTTTTTGATATAAATAAGAAGGATGAATATGAATTCAAGGGTTTTAAAGGGTAAAAAAAAAAAAAGTACTATCATCAAATGATTCATAAAGCTAACATTATAAAAAAAAATAGACTCGATTTTAATGATCTTTCTAAAGCAAGAGAACAACTTGAACAACATATGTTTAATCATGACTCCTCATCCAGTTCTTCAAATGGATCATATATTAACGAACAAGGTCAGAAAGTACCCATTTCTGAAAGCAAACCTATTACTGCTTAACCGTTTTTATATTTATATATATAATGTATGTGTGTGTATATATGTATATATATATATATGCATATACAAATCTATTTTTTTTTCTTCTAAATTTATAGGTTCCAATTGAAGCAAGATATTTGATTCAAAAGAGGCAAAATTTAAAACATATAACTTCATCTTATGATAATTTACTTCTGGAACACATTACATCTACATAAATGAACACTTCATACCCATTTCGTATTTTATTCTTGTATTTTATTTGTATATATTTATCATTTACTGGAATTTATTCTTTTTTTTTAAAAAAAAAAATGGAAGTTATTAGTTAACTGGAATTCATTTTAATTAATTAAAAAATATTGATATAGTTAATACACAAAGATTGCTTATTTACATTTTATGATGAGAAAGTAATAAAACTTATTTCAAGATGGCTTTATCTTCTGTTTCTATTCTGAATTTCTCGCCACTCATATTTTCCTCGATATCCTTACCAGGAATATCTTCTTCTTCTCTAAGGGTATTTCGCACCACTTTTTTAGGGCTGTATTCATCAAACTCTTTCTCTAAGTCACTATAGCCAGCCAGATGATAGACAATAGCGCTAACAATATAAGTGACAATGAATGCGCCAATAATAATGATGCCAATATATTCAAAACTATCAGCAAGAAAGTACCAGAATCTCCACCAACTATTATCCAGTTCAAGTTGCTCACCAATTAAAGCAAATAACTCAATAAGTGCAACTACTACAGCAACAACGACACTGATAGATGTAATTGTTAAGTTGTAAAAAAGTTTTCTTACAGGATTGATGTAAGCCCAAGTATATGTGAATAACATCAACATACTATCTAGAGAGTCAATTAAGGCCATACCTGAAGTAAAAAGAAGTGGAAGTAAAATAATAAGCCACATTGACATGCCTTGTGCACCTTGAATTGCAGCAATTCCTAATAGAGTGACTTCAGAAGCAGTATCAAATCCAAGACCAAAAAGAAAACCGAGAGGATACATTTTCCAGGATGCATTAACAAATTTGAAAACAGGACGGAAGAAACGACCCAGAAGACCACGATTACTCAAGTATTCTTCAATGTCAATTTCAGTATAAACACCATCTTTTTTCACCCTGCGCATTGTCTTGATAACACCAATCATACAAATTATATTTAAGGTTGCGATCAAAGCTAAGAATGTAATTGAGACAGAAGTACCTATAAGTCCACCAATATAAGAAAAATCTTCAATATTGTTCGCTACTGCATTAGCTGTACCAGCAACAATCATAGTAGTAATAAAAACTACAGTAGAATGACCTAAAGAAAAAAAAAGCCCAACGCAAATAGGATGTTGATCGTTGTTAAGCAACTTACGAGTTACATTATCAATAGCAGAAATATGATCTAAAAAATTCAAAATCCGTTTGAAAAATGAACGAGATAAAAATATATATCTTATGCTTTACCTGCATCGACAGCATGACGAAGACCGAGAGTATAAGCGAGCGCGCCTGTAGCAATCATAGATGGATAAGGTTTATATACACATATTGCTATTATCCAGACAGCGATATTGACAGCAATTAAACCAGCCAAAAGAAAAAGTACTTTTGGGCGAACTTTGTGTGGATCAGGACCAAAAAATATCTTGTATGCAAAAGATTTATCAGACATGAACTTTAATGCAAATGTTGCAAGCCTTCCTTTTTTGGGGTTGGTGTCTGTTATGATGTCCATTATGTTGTAGAAATAATGACTTGCTGAAATAAAAAAAAAGGGATAAAGAGGATCCAAAGATGTAATTATATTTCTTAATCTTTTTCAGATACGGTTTCCATGGTGACTGTTTTTAATGGTATAATTATTTCCAACTTCGTAACTTAAAGATCATCTTCAAAAATTTGTGGAACACAAGGCTTTATCTTATTCATGAAATCCTTGTGTAATTTGTATTCCATTAGCTTTCTGGATACCCAACTTACTTGTATACTGCTCTAAAAAATAATGTATTGGTGCCAGCTACAATAAAAAAAAGTCTAGGGGAGTATTTATGTCTCCAGTTAGTATATCATTTACTCTATATTTTAATCCGAAAAAATAAAATCTGTGCACCCTATAAGCTATTGGTTTCGTATCTATTTTTGGTGATTTTATGTCAAAAGTTTTAAATTACATAAAAACCTTCAAGTTTAACTTTTACAGAGCTGAAAACAAAGTGTGATTAATCGAATTTTTAAAGAGAAATTAGTTATATTATCGTAATGAGTACAAGAAAATTATACTCACCTAAATACTACTCAGGTCATATTGACAGGAATACTTATAATATCTGCAGTTATTAGATAGTAAAGAAAACGGATAAAAGCGGGTATACAACCGGCACTAATACGCTTTTACAAGAGTTCTCTATATTTCGATACATAGATCTATAAATATAAAAAGGATTATTTTACCATACTTAAGTATTTGATTTTCATTTCCAGACGTATACAAAGTAGTTGCTGATCTCAGTTTAAACATGTAAAGAGGAGATAATAACTTTTAAATATTCAGAATCAGTGTAATGTGCATAATAAAAATGGTAGGATATGAGCTTTGGGCAGAATACGTTTGTCCCACGATGAGTAAAAATTTAAAGAAACTGGAAGAGTCAAAGATAAACAGAAACACAACCACGAATGTAAGTCATGCTAAGAGTAACTACAATATAGATTCTTTATAAATAATACAGTATAAGAACTTTTTTTATTTATTTCTGAATGTTGATTTTGAGGAAGAAAATGTTTTTACTTCGTAAAAAGTATACAATAACGCTAATCTTCATCAAGTCTGGAAGCATTTCAGTAATACCGAATACAAATTCATATGATAGAGTAACATATTTAGATTTCCTGATTTTAACTTGCTTTTTTTTATAACTGTATATAATAAAAAAGCAAATTACCCAGATATACGTATAGACTAATAATACCATTATCTTCTTATTATATTAAATAAAGCATTTAAAAAAGTGACGAAATCTAAAATCGATTTCTTCCAAATTCGGTTTTTGAAAAGGTGCACACTCATTGGGAATAGGCTGTAAGTTGGCTAATCTCGAAGAAACGTGTTTTTTTTACCACAAAATAAAACTAACATTATGAGGTAAAGATTCTTTATTAAGGAACTAACAATAAAAATTGGTATGAAATTTTTCGGTATTAGATGGTTGCCAGGAAGAATCAATTACTAAATCTGTATTTAAGATAGGATTATTATGGTGGGCAGCAGAAGTGATAATAGGTGATCCTATAGGTGTTCCATACATGTTCAGATTATTTTGTTCATTTCGTATTTGACTATTGTAAAAAGAATAAATATCTATCAGTTCTTGTTCTTGAGGTGCAATAGAACAGTGTTGAGGTGACCGACTATTGTAGGTCATGGTGTCAATGTGGTTACTCATTGGGGATGGCATCATATTAACGTTATTATTATTGTTATCGTTATTATTGTTTCTATTATGATGATAGTCTATAATTATATCATTATTATAAACAACCGAATCCGGATAATTAAACTGGTTATGATATGGAGATGAGATATTAGCAGAGAATCTAGAAAGACTATTTTGAGATGAACATATAGCCGTTGGTGGTGGTGGCGGCGGTGGTGTAACGTATTCCTTAGTGCTATCGCATTTGTTATTAGGTAATACAGACATTTGTGTTGCGGATGACTTGTGAGGATACATGGTTCTATCGTTTTCTGTAACGGTCGGGACCGATACTATAGAATTAACATCTTTAATCAATTTTTTTTTCTTTTTTTCTCCTTGTGATAGAACGAGTTGATTTCGTTTATAAGGTCCTCGCTTAACGCCTTTTTTACGTTCTTTACGAATAGAGTCTTTACATGTTTCGGTTAAATTATATTTTATACACCTTTGACAGGGTCTTCCTTCATCACATTTCTTACAAGCTTTTTGGCAATTTACTATTTTAACAAAAAGAGAGCATATTCAATGTATATGTCAATAAAATATATTTGTATATGTAATACATGTACGTTTGTACTCTACCACACGCATTTTTTACTTGTCTTCGCTTTGGTTTACTGAGGTCATGAAGCTGCATACTAGCGTCGGTTTGATTTTTATTCGAAGCAATGTTGTCTACAGTCATATTTGATTGTGATGGTATATTCTCTATATTATATTTTTGTTGAAGTAGTAACTGTACTTTATTGTCAAATGTGTATTCTCCAAACATTTTGTAACTGCGTTTCTTTTTTTTTTTTTTTCTTTCTTTTAGAAATAAATAAATATATGTATGTAAAAAAAATATATATATATAAAAAAAAGTATTTATAACAAAGTGAAAGAAATACAAAAAAGAAGCCTCGTTAGAAACCTGCTTTGTTTTATATAGATTTTAAAAGAGGTGATTATTTGTACCCATTTTTAGATTAGATGACGTAGTCATTATAACATAACATGTTATGGCTTAAAAATAAGATGCTGTGAAAAAAATCAAGTTTTATCTCATTCATGTTTTTATTTTACAAGTACTTAAAAGACGCCTTTTTCTTTTGTAATATTTGAAAGCTAAAAAGAATATATATTTACCAAAAAGTTTCCAATGGCGTACAATAATACTTCTTTTCTCAAGTTACACAACTAGCATCATCGTTTTATATTTTAGAAATCAAAAATGTACATTTGTTTTCAAAAGCCTGCTCTCTCTCTCTCTAACAATACTAAAATCAGAAGAGGAAAGCTTGTGATCGTGAGTAATATATTCTTAACTTTTACCAGTAAATCTTTTATATAGTCTCGGTGTCGATCGCGCATTCACTTGCTCGAATTCAATTCAATCGCCGTAGTTACAATGAAGGATTACCTCGTGGCATAACAACTAATAGCAACAACAGAAGCCAACTTTTTGATAATCTGAAACAATTATAAATCGATCAGTTATAATATTTTAATCGTAACAACAACCACCCCTTTACTTTATTTTGTTTGCTTTTTTAATATGTATGTATAGCATAAACTAAAGAAAAATTTAGTTGCTATAACTACATACATTTTGTGAGCTTGTTGACTTTTCATATCCATATTTTTGACTAACTACTACTATTCTTTTTCCTTTTTTGTCATCAATAATACTGTTAAAAATAATAGATTTTTTAGCAGTTTTACATAGGAATTGAATAAGTTGCTCAGTTGTACATTATTTACTGCTGTTTGATTATTTGAAGTTTTGTATATGTAAAAACAAATAATCAGCAGAGAATCTGTGATTTTATTATATTTCGAAACAAGATATCATTATTCAAGGTCATTATGTATCTCCCCTTGAGAGAACTTAATCCAAATATACATTTGTTTGCTTATTAAAATCTTAAATTAGAAAATCAAGTGACAATTGGCAATTCAACAACAAATATTACACATATTTCATGGTTTGTACCGTTCAAATCTGACGAATGAAGGATGATTGTATACATGTATTAAAAAGAATCCACTTTATTTAAACAATTAATGGCATCTATAGTATTTTCTAAATAAATGTATATAAATGAATGTGGGAAATATGAAGTATAGTCTACTAGTTTACAAATTTTGTTACAAATGCTACAGTCTCATTACGGGATGGAGCGTTAGAAGGTACAACATGACTGAAATACATAAATGATTAGATTAAAATGACATACAAAATAAAATAATATAAAATAACTTACCCTCCAGTATGACGGATAATTACAGGATCAATACATTGATCTACAAGTGTTTGTTGACGTTCAGGTGTAATTAACTTATCTTCCTCACCAATCATGTGAAGAGTGGGTGTGGTAATTTTATGGGTCCAGATATGTTGTGTTGCTTTTTGGGGAAGTGGTTTAAAACCAGCTGCCAAAATAGCAAATTTGAATTTAGGGTGATCGAATTCAGGTCCAAATAGACTAGGTGCTAAAGTACGGTCTTCAAGACAAAGGGTCATGACAGCTGCAAGACATGCTCCTTGTGAAAAACCAAACACACCATCAAATGGTCCTTCCTTGATCATAAATTCTTTCAAAAATGTAACTGATTCCTTAAATCCAGTATAGTATCCTTCTTCCGTTTGTTTATCGTCATAAGGATGCCACCAAGCTCCAGGTTTACCTTCTAAAAAAAAATTTCTCAAAAGAGTTAATATAACGCCGTCTTAAATAAACATATGTATTACATAATTTACCTTCAGGAGCATTTTCATCTTGAGCAGCAGCACGGTGTGCTTCTGAAGTGTACTTGGGATCTGTAATAAGCTGTGGAGCAGTGACATAAACTGTCAAATTATTAATTTCCATTTCAAGTAGTTTATTTATTATTATTATTATTTTTTTTTTTTTACCTAGCTCTGCCATCTTGTCTAACTTCTTTCGAATGACTGCAGTCTTTTTACGAAACACAACAGCGTTTTGAACCATGCCATGAAGACATAAAATACGCAACTTGTTTTCTGCTGTCATTTCTAATAGATTCTAAATAGTAAAGGAATAACAAAAAGAAAAAAAGTTTTTTCTTTTGTTATTTAGTCCAAATTGTAGGTTATTTTTTTTGTCATAGAATGGAAGTGACTTTATTTCTTAATAAATCGTCACACAGAATTGGGGTTTTGTTTAAAAAAAAAAAAAAAAAATACATATAAATAAAGGAGACTACATCTGTTAAAAACATTACCTCATGTCGACCGAATCTGTTCTTACATCAGTACCCATATCATCTTTAAAAGATGCTGCAGTTACAACTTCCACTATAGAAGCACCAAAAAGGAAAGATTTGGATACTATTCCTCCTTGTTTTTTTGTTGGACCTCACGAAACAGAAAAGACCGTAACCTTTGAACCCGAATTCACTCATGATTCAGGTTCGATAGCCGGGAATGCTGATCGAAGACTCTCTGGTATTTTAGCAGAGGTAATAATAACACTAGCTACTTGACAATTCAAAGTGCTCACCCTATTAATTCAGCCAACAGAAGCGAGTAAAAAAGAAGAAGTCGCGTTAGAAAGACCTTCCCAGTATGTATGATAAAATCAAGTTAGAAAACAAGTATTAAATATAAATATTTTGTAGAAGAATAAAGTTAGATACCGCTGATGCTAATCGTGGCGTGTTTGGTATAAAAAAACCAAAAGGTAAGTTGTATTAAAAAAAAAAGATAATTTTGTTCTTATGGTTAATATGATATACACTTATAGTAGCAAACCATAATGTTGACAATGTTGCGGAAAATATGTAAAATATCTAATTTGATTATACTATGAGTACAATCAATACTAAACTTTTTTTTTTTTTTTTTTTTTTTTTTTTTTTGTAGTAGTAGTAGTAGCAGTGGTACGACACCCTTTGTGAATTCATTAGAGCCTTCAAAAACAGTTAGAGTGTTTGGATATCCTTCTAATTTATTACACAATATAATCGAACATTTTATGACATATGGAAATATAGTGGAATACCGCGAATCACCTGGAAATTGGGTATCTATAACTTATGAGAGTAGTACATCTGCGTTAGCAGCGCTGAAGAGTAACGGTATAATTATATCAAAAACTTATATGATTGGTGTCTCTATGGAAGAAAATTCACCTTCAACAGTTACGCATGATATAATTCCTTTGGATTCAAATGAACGTGTATTTAAAAATGCTCATGGCTTAGGCAACGGTAAAGTGGGTTTAAGTGTTGCCGATAAAAACAACACTTTACATACCTCAAATAAAATTACTTCGGGTGGTGGTATCATGTCTAAATTGAATGATACCTTCTTTGGCTGGTAATATATATATATATATATATATATATATATCTATATAATAATAATAAAAAAAAAGTATAGATGTGTACTCTATGTATGTGTTCACATTTAGAAAATTGCATTAACAGGTCTTACTTGCAATGTAACCCTAAAAATCTTTTTTAACCAATCACTTTGATTTATTAACAATGAGCAAACTTGACGATCAACCCACAGGAATTATTGCATGGTTTTTGTATATTTCTATTGGTTGATTTCCTTGACTCACTCATTTTTTTCAAATTGTGTATGCATATTTAAGTGAGATCTAGTTACCTTTTTTTTTTTACTTTTTACATTTTATTTTCACAATTACAAAAATAATAATAATAATATGACTACAGAACAGTTTAAAAGTAAAATTCACTATATTTTCAAATGATTTAATAAGAAATTTCTGTATACTTACCCCCTTTTTTTTTAAAAAAAAAAGCTCACTTTATTTCTGGAGCTACAGGTCTTTCACTCTCTTATGCTTGTATGCATCCTCTTGACACGATTAAAACACGAATTCAAGCAGATACTACTGGAAATTGGCGTCGAGTTGTTTTCTCAAAAGCCACACTTCATAGTCTCGGTAAAGGATTCTTTGTATCTGCTTTAGGAGCTGCAGGTCAAGGCGGTGCACGATTTGGTACTTACGAATTTTGTAAATCAAGAATGTTACCAAAAGAAAAGAATGGTTTAACTATCCCAGTAACCGCTTTATCTGCAGTGATTGGAGATTTAGCTTCAAGTATAATTAAAGTGCCTAGAGAAGTCATTACTGCTAAACTTCAAATCGATCATTATAAACCAAATTCAAATGGGATTCGACCAAACGCTGCATTTGTTATTCGTCAAACATTAATAGAAGAAGGTCCTAAAGGTTTATTTAGAGGATTTTGGGCAATTGCTGCTAGAGATTCACCTTTTATGGTGATCTTGTTAGTATCTTATGAAAATTTTAAAGCATTTCATCATCGATCAGTGAGAGAAGCATTTGAAAAGACAAGAGAATATAGTAGATTAAAGCAACATAAAGCAGTAGCAGGTTCTGCATTTGAAGAATTAGAAGCAGATATTCCTACTATGCGTAGTATTTTATATGGTGGTGTGAGTGGTTTCCTTGCAGGATATTTGACAACACCTATGGATGTACTTCGTACACGTTTAATTGCACAAAAAGCATCAAATCAAACTATGTCAGTGGTACAAATGGCTCAATTTATGATTTCTAAAGCATGGTCTCAACCTAACAGTATTAGTTCTTTTCAAAAATCCAAGAATACTTATTCTGCTTTCTTTGTTGGTGCCATACCTAGAAGTGTTTGGTGGTTTGGTATTTGTGGTATCTTTTTCCCTACTTATGAAACTTTAAAGTCTTTAATGAGTAACGCATAAAAAATTGAAACCTGCCGCTTTTTTAATTTATTCCCCACCCCCACCCCCTAGCACTACTATACACATCATTTTTAGAAAAATTTCATTTTATCATTGTCACTCAATTTAGCTAATTAAATATAAAAAACTATACACTTTCGTCATTATTGCATTTTTTATCTTTTATTATTTTGTTTTATTTACTCAATGTCTTCCCCACAAAATAATGGTTCGTATATAGAATAAGAACATAGAAATAACATTATATGTTATTAAACCAAATATCTTTATATACATATGATAGATTCATTCGAAACACCAGACTATATGACAGATTGGACAGATAAACAGAAAGCTGGTAATTATATCTGTATATTTAAAACAAAAAACGATAAAAAAAAAATCATGCCACTAACGCAAAAAAATAAAAAAAAAAAAAATAATAATAATAATAAACAAAAAGACTTTATCTTTCAAATGCTAACTACATTACCACCTTATCAGGTCATTCAAATAGTAGATCGCATTACACCTTACTTACAACGAAACATTGTGTCTGTAAGTATTACACTAATTTTTTTTTATTATTATTAATTTGATTCTAACTTTTAAAGACTTGTAGCAGTTACCTTACGAACTTGCAATTCATACACTTGGCTTCCTTGACGCAGCTTCTTTACTTCAAGCCTCACAAGTTTCAAAGAGTTGGCAAACATTATGTGACGAACCTTGCCTTTGGCGTAACCTGTTTGAAAGACAAGGATGGAAATATGATCGTAAAGAGATGGATACATATTTGATAAATGCACCTACAGACGAAGATTATCATGCGAGTTGTAGTGGTAGTAACAACAACAGTAGTACTACACCAAAATCAGGTGAAGGTGGTTCGATCCCGATTCAACGTTCCTCTTCTCCTCTCATCAATCGAAAAAAATTACCTAAATTCTATAACATTCGAAACGCACAAAAACACCCTCAAGATGAAACTGAATATCATTATGATGCTGATTCAGATACAAGATTTATCAATTGGAAACGATTATATAGAAACCGAAATGCGATCGAAGATAGATGGACACAAAGTCAATTTAAACTACGCACTTTCCCTCCTTCGAGTTGTCCTGAATCTGATTTACATACTGAAGGTATTTACTGTGTACAATTTGATAAAGAAAAGTTTATTACCGGTAGTCGAGATCGTACGATTAAAATTTGGGATATACATGGTAACTGTAAACAAACTTTAAGAGGACATACGGGTAGTGTCTTGTGTTTACAATATGACGATACATGTATTATAAGTGGAAGTTCTGATTCAAATTTAATGATTACTGATATTGATTCTGGATTTGTTAAACTTACTTTAACTGGACACCATGATAGTGTATTAAGTTTAAGATTAGTCAATGATGATCAAATCATCAGTTGCTCCAAGGATCGTTCACTTCGATTATGGGATAGAAAGACTGGAAATTGTGTACGAGTATTTAAAGGGCATTTAGCTGCTGTAAATGCAGTACAGTGGAAGGGAAATAAAGTCGTTTCTGCTTCTGGTGATCGAACGATTTGTATTTGGGATTTAAATACAGGTAAACTTTTAAATCAATTATCATCTCATACAAGAGGTGTTGCTTGTGTAGAATATGATGGAACATATATCGTGAGTGGTTCAAGTGATCAAACGATTAAAGTATGGAATGCAGAAACAGGCGATTGTATATACACTTTAGCGGGTCATATGCATTTAGTAAGAACTTTACAAATTGATAGTGTTGCAAATCGTATTGTCAGTGGTTGTTATAATGGAAATTTAAAGATTTGGAATTTGAAAAATGGTACTTTAACTGGTGATTTAGGCCAAGCGACAGTAGGAAGGTAAAGAAAAAGAAAAAGGTTTTATTTAATACTTGATACTTATTTTTTTTTTTCTTAAAATTTAGTAGAGTGCTTAATCTTAAATTTGATTTCACCAAAATAGCTTGTTGTTCTAATTCGGTTCGACTTGTTATTTATGATTTTGCTGAAAATATCAATACCAAATTTTTATTATAAATATAATAGAGAGAGAGAGAGAGAGGGGGTATTTTTTTTTTTTTTAAAGTTCTTCTTCACCCAACACGTGTCGAATTCTATCCCTTAAAGCTTCAATAGCAGCTGTCTTCATTTCCAATACTTCATCCAAATTATCCAAATATCCAATAAATTCACTAGATGTCTTTAATTCTTCTCTTAAAGAGATACCTTGTCGATTACTATCATCATCTCTTCTACTTGATAATCCCAATGAAAAATTAGCTAATAACTTTGTTTCTCGCTTAGAGAACTCGGTCACTTCTCTAATTTGTGCACGATGGAATTTAATAAATGACTCAATTGTATTTGGATCAAAGAATAAACAATCTTCTAATTGAGCAGTAAAATCATTATTTTCTTCTACTGTTGTTGATGATGTTGTTGTAGTAGTAGCTGCTGCTGCTGCTGCTGCTGCTGCTGTAGTGGATGTAGGTTGAGGATTAAGTGATGTATCATAATAATCTGGAGATGTAGCCAAATTAGGTGTTTCTTGTGGATGACGCATAAACTTTGGCTCAGAAGGTGGTATCATTCTAGCAGGAGAAGTTGGTTCATAACTTCTACGACGCTGTTGTTGAATTTGTTGTTGTTGCTGTTGGATTTGCTGTTGTTGTTGTTGAATCTGTTGCTGCTGCTGTTGCTGTTGTTGAATTTGTTGCTGCTGTTGTTGCTGTTGGATTTGCTGTTGAATTTGCTGTTGAATCTGTTGTTGCTGTTGCTGTTGCTGTTGTTGCATTTGTAGCATATGTTGTTGTTGTTGTTCATATCTAATTTGTTGTTGTTGATTTTCATGAAGGAAATCTTCATCCAAGATATTCACATCACCATCACTAAGAAAGTTTTCATTATGTAAAAGTAAATCGTCATCTTCTACATCGTTATAGAGTTCAGGATCATCAGATTCAGCATAATCATCAGGGTATTCATCTTCATTTGGGTATTCTTCCGAGGAAGAAACTTGACGTTGATGAGTTGTATTTATTTCATCCACTGTAATAGATTCTGTACCGAGAGCTCTTCTATCTCTTTCACCTTTCAACTCCTTGACTCTATATAAATAAAATGTTTAGATATATATATATATATATATAAATAGATGTATTGAAAGTGTAGGTACCTGTCTGCGTAACGTAATGTATTCAGGGTATGCTCACTATTTGATTGATTAGGAGAGATGGTAGCAATCATACAAGTACGAGAGTTACCAACAAAGGAATCTTTCAATACTTGAGTTAATTTACTTTGTCTAAATGGAGTATGTCTTTTATCTTGATCTAAAGCACGAATACATTCTTTTAAAGCCAATAAACTCTTATTGATTTCGGCACCTTCCATTCTAGTCTTCATATCAGTCTCACCACGATCAGCACCACGTTCACTACCAGCTAAATCAATAAAACTAAGTTTACCAATAATTTTTTTTCTGTTCTTTGTTGGCCTTAATAAGATTTGAAGAACAGCATGGGATCGGGATGAATCCGAATTAGCGCCTGTACTACCTGTACTACGAGCTTGACTACCATACTCAAACACTTGCATCAAATCATCCACATTTTTAATCACGAATTCTTTTAATCCTACAATTACTACGTTTTGTTTACCGTCTTCACGTGCAAACAATTTCTTACGATTATTTAATAAATCATAAAGTTGTCCTTGATAAATTTCATAAAATCCAATCCATGCTGATAAATGTTCATATTGTGATGACCGAATTAATGAAAATACATCACGCGCTGCTAAAACGTACAAGCCTAATTTTGGATCCAACATGGTGTATGTTTTTCCCGAACCTGTCTGACCGCTGAAAAATATTCATTAGTATCTATGCATATAATCAAGTATGTAATCATATATAAACTTACTATGCAAAACAAGTGGCCTTTCCTCCATCAAATACATATTTTACAAGTGGTTGAGCAGTTCTTTGGTAAATCTATTCTTTACTTGTAAGAATCATATCATTTCTCTTATTATATATCTAATTTACCTTTTCATTTGTATCGTCACTATCAAATACATCATCAAAAGTAAAACTATGCTGTTCTATGTACTTTGTCAAATCCACCTTCATTCTTTTTATAAAATGTTATTCAATAGCTTTTTTTTTTAAAAAAAAAAAATCCATATACACATAAACTTACTTTGGTTCATTCACATTAATACTTCTTACACCAGCAGTAGGAGCAATATCCTTTTCAGCTCTCTCCAATTCCTTTTTATTTAAAGGTCTCTTTCTAACACAAACACGGATTTTCTGATTCAAGTCACTTTGACCCATTAATTGTTGAGATTGTTGTAAAGGAGAAGAGACGATAGGTGGAGATGTCTTGTATCTCATCTTTTGAACTGGTACACCATAAGGATCTAATAAAGGTCCTGAACCTCTTCTAATTTCACATTTATCAGACTCATCAGAGTCATCAGAGTCATCATCTATTGTATTATCCAATAAGAAATTATTATTACTGTTGGACTTTACGAATTCAGGCCTTTGTTGTTGCTGTTGCTGTTGTTGTTGTTGCTGCTGCTGCTGTTGTTGTTGTTGTTGGTATTGTAATTGCTGTTGATAATGGTTATCAGATGTAGGTAAAGTACGTGAACGAGAACGAGTAGGAATTTGAGGTAAACTAATAGGCTGACTGCTACCTCTTCTACCTAATGCTAAGTGAGACAAATCAGGTACACCCGAAGAAGAATTAGGCGGTGATTTAAGTCGATAACTAGTAGGTGTTGGTGTCTTTGTAGACACTAAACCATTCTCTAGTGTAGGAATTTCTTGTCGTAAAGTTTGAACAAGCTATGGTGATGATTAGTATTATTATCAGTTTCATAAATTAAGCTTTTTTTTTTTTTTTTTTTTTCTTACCTGAAATAATTTTTTTCTGTCTGGAATGGAAGTAATACCTAAACTACTATAATCTTGCATGGACAACTATATATAAAAGACTTGATGAATAACAACTAGAAAGCTTTATATGTATGTTTCTTGTTTAAAGTTTACCTGAGCTAATGTTTCTAACTGAGTAATTCCATTGGATGAAAAACTGTATATATATATATATATTAAAAAAAAAGGTTATTTATACAGATGAAAGCAAGAATAAAAGTTGTTGTTGTTACCTTTGGTAATACTATAATAAAGTGTTAATAATAAATTGTTGTTATTTATTTAGTTTAATTTAATAATTAAATACCTGTTCCAAGTCTGCTTTTCTTAGTGTTTCTAATAGTAAGGCTGACATAACAAGAAAAAGACAAAAAGAACGCAAAAGAATAAAGGGGTAAAAGGTAAAACGTCCAATAAGCGGAGAATAATCATTTTTTGGTGGTTTTCATGTTGAACAAAAAAAAAAAAAAAAAAAAAAAAAAACTTTTTATTATTTTATGCAAAAGAAACGTCATCCAGTTGTCATAAGGCAAAACTGTACAACTTGCTTATTTGACTTGTTTTCCGCTTTTCTCTTTTCTTTTTGAATGGTTGTTATACTGTCTAATAGATTTAAATCATGTGGGATACTACTGTGTGTAATGATAAAAAGTGTATAACATAATAAACTGGTAAAAAAAAAAAAAAAAAAAAAAAAAAAAAAAAAATCAGCCTTTTTACATCAGTGTGACAACAATGATCCTTTTTTTTTTTTTGATTATAAATATCGCGTTGAAATAGTTTTTTCTCTTTTTCTCTCTTCTTCTTATTTATATATTATATATACTTAATACATATGTCAAACCATTACTTACAAAAGATAGCCAACGTCTTGGTTTATCTCTTCTTCCTTTCTGCTACTGTCTATACTCTTGTTGGACCTTCTCCCGATGAGATTGTTATCGCACACGGTCAAACTTATTTCACACCTTGTAAGTAATTTTATACACACATAAATATCACTTCATCTTCTAACCACATCTTATAAAAGCATACTGGATTGAATACATTTGGACACTTATTCATCTTTTACTCGGTGGTTTCGTTATTTATCAATGGTTTGAACCTGCTCATGAAGCTGCTATTCATGGTGTAGGATGGCATTTCGTTATTTCGGTTCTTCTTAGCTCTGCTTGGTTAGCTCTCTTGGTAAGTTGCTGCTGGGCGTAACTTTATTTTATTTATTCGTGAGATTAATATATTTTATTTAAAAATAGCAAAGAGGACATTATATCATTGGTTTCATCTTTGTTCTTCTTAATGCTGCTTCTGTTACCTGTGTATTTTGTAAGTTAAAATAATAATATATCAGTTTTTTTTTTATATCTAAATTATTCTATCATTCTCTTATATAGACAAGCTTACTCAAGATTTCCCTAGTCAAAGCTGGGCTGATAAACTCTTTGTACATGCTCCCTTCTCTTTATGGCACGGTTGGCTCGTTTTCTCTGCTGTAGTTAACCTTTTCCAAGCATTTACTTCTGTTAGAGAATCTGGTCCTTCTGTCTGGCATCGTATCTTGACTATTCTCGCTATCCTCTTCTTAACTTCTACTGCCATTGGTTATGTTGAATACAAGAAACAAAAAGGTGATCTTACAGGGGCTTTCGTCATTGGTCTCGGCCTTTTATCTGTTTTTACCAACCAACATGACCCTTGGATTCACTGGCCCGCTTTAGCTGGTGCCATCTTCACTCTCCTCTATCCTGCTCGTCCCTATCTCTTTAACCTTGTAGGTCGCGATTCTAATGCCGAGAACGCTCCTCTTCTTGGTTAAACAAAGCAAAATTTCACACACACACACACACACACAAATAAAAAAAAAAAAAAAAACTTATTCAAAGTAATAAAAATTTCTTATTAAAAAAAAATCATTCTTAAAAAAATAAGTTCTCTCATGTGTAACTCTATGCGGGTGGAACCCTTTTTCTTATTTTTGTTATTTTTGAGTATCACACAGGTGTGGCTTATTAAGGAAATATATGGTAACACTTAATGTCCAAACTATCACACACATATATATATATTATATATAAAAGTCCAAGTAAACATGTTTTATTATATATTTTTTACTCTTCAGTTTCTTCCTTGTTACGAGAAGGATTCAACAATTTACATGATGCTAGTAAATATAACATATATATTAGTCATTATAAACCAAAATTTAGTTCCCCCCCCCTGAATTACTTACATTGAACAATCTCAGTTTTGGTCTTGGAGTTTCCTTCCTTATCAGTATATTCACCATAACGGATTATACCTTCAACATAGACTTGGTCACTGAAAAAAATAAATAAATATATGATTTTTTTTTTAGTCTACTTGTATCAATTCAAAATCCAAAACTTGACATTTTTACCCCTTCTTCACCCTACTGAACCATTCTTTAGGTTGCCAGTAGGTAATACGATGCCATTGAGTACGTTTAAGCAAGTTACCTATTCAGCCATTTTTATTAGTATCTTATATATTTTTTTTCTACATTTCTATTGTACCTTCTTTGTCAGAGTGGACTTCGGAAGTAGCAAGGGTGTAGTTAGCAACACGACGGTCTCCAACTTCGTTTGTATAAGGATCAGCACCAACACGACCGATCAAAATGACCTTGTTTACTATAGGTTTGTGTTAGTACACCATTGTATAGATATATATATATATGTGTGTGTATATACCATCGGAACGAGCAGCAGAAACAGAGAAAGACTAATAATAAAAAAAAAAAAACGCGTCTTGTATTAATATCAAACGCGTAACCACTTTTCTATATAACCCAACTTACTCTAGCAAACTTGACTGAGTGAGTAACAGGACGAATGAAAGCTGACATGATAAATAGTTTAAAGATTAAGATACCCCTAAAAAAAAAAAAAAAAATCCTTCCTGTTTATAAAAAAAAAAAAGAAAAAAAAAAAGGACTACTTTTTTTTTTACTTAAAAAAAAAAAATCCATTCATTAAAGTGGCCAATGAATAGATACGTTATTTTCATTATGATTATGTTCTGAGGCAAGCCAGTGTGTATTCTATATCAGATAATACTAGACTCAACTAATATACCCAGTAAAAAAAACCATTGTTATGTGCTACTCTATTTTCGAAAAGATGAAGCACACTCTTGGTTATGAATTATAAATCATGTGATTTGCTCTTTTGTTCCTTTTTTTTTTTTTTTGTTTGTGTTTTTGTCAATGTCATTTGTGCATAAAACAAACATAGTTTACACACATGCACGTGGATAATACTATATCACTTAGTATTAAAATAGGAAGAGAAGATAAGCCAGTAATTTATTCTATTATACATTATACTACATACTATCGCTCATTCTTTTCTAAATGATTTTCTTCCCCTTTTTCTGTTAATTTTATTTTCTTCCTCTTGTATTTGCTTTTCTTCAGTTATATGCTGTTTTGGTGGGTCTTCTAGTTTTACGGTTGACTCTCGAATCTTTTCTTCTAGCTCTTGAATTCTTTTTTCCAGCTCTCGATTCTTCTCTTCCTGCTCTCGATTCTTCTCTTCCTGTTCGTTCATCAACTCTTTATACTTTTCAATCTTCTCCTCATTCTCTTCTATTATCGGTTTGAGACTGTATAACTTGGCTTGTGCTTTTTCAAGAATCTTTCTTTTTTTTAATTCGAATTCTTCCTTCAAGCTCTGCTCTTTTTCTTCGTGTTTTCTCTTTCTCCTTTCTATCTCACGGTTAAAATATTCAGATTGTATCTATACATAAATGTTAAAACATTAACATCTTATGAAGCCATTATAAAATTTTATAGTACACATACACTATCTCTTTCTTTATACTTTCGAAGTTCTTGGTCTGTTTGATTAAGTTGATCCATCACATCTAACAACCTTGACTGGAGACGTTCCGAAATTCTTTTATGCTCTTCATAAAGTGAAAGGTATTCTTCACGTTTTTTTTCTAACTGCAATTCCATAGACTGCTTCTTAGATTCAACTTCGACGAGCTCTTCATCTCTTTCTTTTGATTCTGCTTTAAAAAAATAAAATTGTACGTGAGACGATTGACAAGTCAATAGTATACATATATAAATATATTACCAAGAGACGATTCATATAGTTTTATAATCGATTCACACTTGGACTTGTAAAATTCAATTGTTCTTTCTAAATATTTTATTTCTTCTTTTCTGACTTCTTTAAATTGTTGAAACTTCAAATCGAGTTATTATATTGGTCCCAACTTTTTTTTTTTTTTTTTTTTTTTTTTTTTTTACTTACTTCATTTTCTTTTTCTTGTAAAGTTTTTTTTATCTGTCTAATTTGTTTTGTCAAGACCTGCATTTGTCTTATTAGTTGTATGTCCTTTATTTTATAAAAAATTTTTTTTTTTTTACCTTTAAATTTTTATTATCAAATATTTCTTTCGCTGATGGATTAGGTAACATGCGCACAGGCATATTATAAAATGAATGCATCAACTGAAGTAAACGTTTTGTCTCCCGCCAATGAATATCTGTCACAATCTTCTCATTCATGTACCCAAATATAGTCAACTTATTACGTCCAATAAGATACTTTTCAATTTCCTTTGTAAGAAAACAACTATTTGTTGGTAATTCGCCTTCATATCCGTCATCTGTCAACGCACGTATCATACCGACTATACTTGAATTAGAATGAAATCATTTGAAATTATTCATTCTTTTTGTATTACTTACGAAGTTTTTGAAATGAATTGTATCCTTTCTCGCTACTAGAATTCAATAATGGAGAAAATCGTGGATGTAATAAATCAAATACTGCAATACGTCCTACTGTATTTTTTCTGACATCTGTTAATTTGATAACCAAAATACTAGGCCATTTTGTACCTCGGGACGCATTTTCCCAAATCTCTCTTAATTTTGCTGGCTTCATAATACCTTCCATTCCTCTTTCAATCATACTTTCCTCTGTCATAATTTATATACATATTTAGTTTGCTGTACATTTTTTTTTTTTTTTATTTTATTTTTTACTCACTAGTTCGATCCATTTCTTTTCTTAAATCATAACAGCCCGTATCATAAAACCCAACATACGAGTATTCAATTCGTACATCCGTCCTTTTATCTAATTTTATGTTAAGAAGAAAGAAAAAGGCTTCTAAATTTTGTTTGCGTGCCAGAGACATATCTTGTATGGATCCATTACTATTTGAACTTTTTTTATTTTTATTTTCAGAAATATTGTTTAAAAAAATAAATAGCTGTACCTACCATACACTGATAAACAAAGCAGCGACATCAAAGCCTAAAAAGATATTCTTTATTACTGTTGTCCCACGTGTATATTAGAGAAAAGTTTTTACCTTTTAATGCATAATTCACAAGTTTTTCATGTTCTGGTAAAGTGCCTGGTAATGCAACTGTATTCACGTTCCAATTTAACCTAAATCAAATCTATAAGCTTTTGGTCATGTCGCTCTGGTCCTTTCATTTGCTTACATTTCGTGCTCATCTATAAATTACTCGTCGTTAGATCTATATCGTCAAGTCTCATTAAACTGTACCTTTTGCGCTTATTTGGAAAGTGTTGTGTTCTTTTTGTGTGAACTCTATATTAGGTGACCTAAAGGTGGTAGAAGTATACGGAACTTCTTCAGAAGTAGTAGCTACAGGACAAGCAATAGTTGTAACTTTTGTAATTTCCATTATATTTTTTTTTTTTTAAAAAAAAAAGAAAGCCGTATGTAAAAATGGACATCAAAATTTATTCTGCCATAAAAAATTAAAAGTATCTCTCTGCATCAAATAAAAGAATATTATATTTTCTAATAGAGCTGATACATGGCAAATATATATATAAATCTTTAAAAAAAAAGTATATCAAAGAATCTTTTTATTTACATTGATTACTTCAGGTATAAGAGACATATAAAGAGAGAAAAGGAAAAAAAAAATATTTAAAATTAAGTACGGTATACAAAGTTTTGATTTTGGACATCAGTAATATCTTCAAGATCATCAGGTAAAGCGACAATATTGGTATTCTTATCCAGATGACGTCTTTTATTAGCTTGAGTGTAGCTATGGCGAAGATAGAGAAACAAGACGATCACAACAGCATTAGCAGCAATATAGACGCCCATACCCATAAAGTAACGTGGTGCATCCTTTTCACGAAGCAAAAGAGGGCCAATAAAATTACCAATTGTATAAAAGATAAGGTTACCGCTGGTATAAAAGATCTTTTTTGTATAGCCTGAAACATTACTAGAAATAGATGCTTGCATTAAAGTATAAGTTGGTGTACAACCCCAACTGAGATAAAGTCCAACGAGTTTAGCACCACCTGAAGGAATAGCTACTAAGCAAATAAGACCGACCAAAGAAATCATACAAGTGCCAATAGCAACCCAAATAATCTCTCCCTTTTTCTTACTGTAAGTAGTTGAAGCAAACATTAAAATAAAACAAAACGCTCCACTTGGAATAGTGAGCAAAACAGAATCAAAATTATCATATCCCATATCGGAAATAATGAGAGCACTAAAAATAGTAAGAGCTCCATTTTGCAATTCAATCAAAAGAGATATAAGACAATAACAGTATAAACGTGGCTCCCTAAGAGCTTCGCGAATTTGATCATAGTTAACTTGGAGAGTTGGAACAACAGCGTTATCACGACAACGTTCTTCGACGATAATCTTTTGATCTTCAGTTAGCCTAAACCATCTGGATGTCGGTTTGTCAGGCAAAAGGAAAAAGTAAACGAATCCCATAAGAGTAGTGATTGAACCAAAGATAATGAATGCCCACTTCCATGGTGAAATTGTGCCAACGGTAGGCATTTGCATGATACCTGCGCCGATGAGACCACCTAGAATCACAGCTACACTATTACTCATAAACAGAACACCAAACCAGACAACTTGTTCTGCACGTCGATACATGGTTGCAATCAATAGAAACATACAAGGGTACGTGGTGGCCTCAAAGAAACCGAGCAGAAAACGAAGTGCAGCTAATTGGCTAAAATTGTGAGCCCAAGCCATACATAAAAGAGAAATACCCCATATCACTAAAATAACACCCATATATTTGGAAATAGTGAACTTTTGCATTAGGATATTATTAGGGAGTTGCATACACAGAAACCCTAAATAGAATAAGGAGCCTAACCAGCTGTATTGATCTTTTGAGATCCCAGTATCTATAAAAAACTGAGGTAGAACACTAACAATTGACAAAAGTGTCTTGTCAAGAAACTGAATAAAATATTAGTATGTATAAGTTTATCATAATGCAATTTAAAAAGAGAGAAATTCAAACATATACCTGAGTAAAAGCAAGCACGCAAACATATGGCATAAAAGTCCAGTTCAGTTTCTTGACCAGTTTCTTTTCTTCTTTAGAAGGTATGAACGGTGCTTCCTTTGAAGCAGTTGTTAAGGTTTCTATATGTTCTTGTTCATTTTTTGAAACAAAACTAGATGGCCTTTCAGCTTTATCGTCCATTTTAAAAATTATATTTTTATGATGAGAGCAAGAATGAAATAGTAAAATTCTCGGTTTGATACGACTTTGATTTGATTCTTTATATCAGTAGTTAATTTGCATGACACGAATGTATTACGAGCTTGTAACTAGAAAAAGATAACTGCTATCTTTCACACAGTAGTTGACGGTTATCTCTGTTCCATATTGTACGACCAAATTTGAGCAGATAAAATAATCTTTCATATAAGCGATAAACAATGCATAAGTTTCCGTTATACCGCTAAGGTTTAACTAAATTCATTGGATATAAATTATTTTCAATATGTAGATTAATGGGAAAAGATTCACAATATCAAATGATAACTTTTTTTTTTTTTTTTTTTTTTTTTTTTTTTGATCTAAACAATATTTCCACTTTTGGAGTAGCAAGAAATCATAAAATCTTTGTTTTTTTTTGTACAGCTTATACCCTTTCTCCTGTATAATTGGGTACCACTTCATTCACAACTCATTATTCCCGATATATTTACCGCCATAAGAGTTAATATCAGATAAATAAATAATCTAAAATAAATTACCCACGTTTTACCAAGTACCATTTTTTTTTGCAAATGTGTGTGATTTTTAGTTGTTGTTTTGATTTGTAACTAATGCTATAATGTAAAAATTTTAATCACATTCGATATTTACCAATGTCATCCGGAAAGAGATATTTTGTACCTGCTATGTCGAGTGAACAAGTATCTTTTTCAACATGTTTGTGTTGGACAAACTAGAGTAAATGTAACTTACGCATTACATCAATTATGCTTATCTATAATGTATACCAGCTAAAAATCGATGCATCATGATACAGAGCACTTAATGAACATCCAAATAAAAGAATGTCTTTTATAAAAGTAACCTACAAATTTAGCTACAGTCTATTAGCAATTAATTCAATGTTTTTATATTGTCGTGTTAGTTTATTATTAATACTTTGAGTATTAAAATATCGAAAACGGAAAAAAAAAGTGACAACGCTGGAATGGTATGTGTTACATACTAGTTTTTTTTTTTTTTTTTCATGGCAGCTTATTCTCGTCTAATACACATTGACTTCCTGGATCATATTAGTTTTTTACTAAGAAGAATGACAACAGTGTCCTCAAGTTTAGTTACACTTTGAACTGGACTCCTGTATATAATTTGCTAAAATAATTTAGTTGGATCCACCTAGGCTATCATGTAACTAAATAGCAAAAAAAAAAAAAGAATTTGGGATCATTCAATTTCTTGTCAAAGTAACTAAAGCCTCTTAATATCAGCTATTTAATTAAACAATATGATATAAAAACAATACAAATTTAAAAGCACATCTTTCTATATATTTATATTTATACTTGTGTATGTAAAAAATATACTTATTCTAACAGAAACTGCGTAAATTTGTTTCTTGTAATAAATCTTCATCTCTATTATTACTTTACTTTGATTTTTATATCATTAAAAAGAGTGCAAAATTTTACATCTAACTCAATGGTAAATTTAAGATCTAACGCCAAGATATTATATTCGTTTTTCTAATTTTGAAAAAATCCAAAGGGTACACTGTGTTAAAAAAATAAATTGCTTATTTTAAACTGCATATTTTCATTTACATACTGGTACTTATTTTTGTAAATATCGAATATTCTTGAATGATTATTCCATTGATATCTGAACTCTTTCCTTGATAAGAGGAGAATTAGCTGATATCTCAAGTCGCTTGGCTATCTCCCCTTCTATAATAAATTTAGGATAGCTTACAATCTCGTTTGGGTAAGCCCAAAATTAATTGCTTTATTATTTAGGTACAATGATTTCAACCTGAGTAAAAATAAATTTTACTAATTTTCATAAACTACTTTAATGTAAAAAGGCTGAATATATCCTTTGGTTAAAAATTTAGCTCCAGTAGAGCCGGATCCTACCACGTTCAGGGCTTTTGGTGAACTTTTTAAGAATTTATTTGTTTAATTCTTTTACATATGACATATTCAATTCTTTTTTTTTTTTTTTTTTTTTTTTTTTTTTTTTTTTTTTTTTTTTTTTTTTTTTTTTTTTTTTTTTTTTTTTTTTTTTTTTTTTGCTTGATTTGTAGGTATAAGACATTTCACATAAAAACTTTCAATAAAGAACACCCAATATATACTGAATTAAGTGGGTAATATATCGAGTAAATAATAAAGAAACAGACACACCGTTCAACATATCGTTAAGACCATTTAACACGCTTATATACTTCTTTAAATTGAAATTATTATATTTTAGAAAGAGAAGAAAAAATAGGGACCCAATATTAGGCCAACCATTAAACTTTATAATATTTTGTTGTTGTATTACATGACAACGCAGCATGAATTAGTCTTTTTAGCAGTCTTGTAAAACATTTTAGATTGGTTTGATAAAGCTTCTGATCTATCTACAAGTGAATCAAGCTAAATATGAACTTACATGTTTAGTCTATTTTATTTTTGTTTTTCAAATAAACTTATACCCTTACCTTTTCACCACGCTGAAGAACAGAGTCAATTGTTTTATGCTAAAAAAAAACCCCCCACACATGATCAATAAGAGTAAAAACCTCGTGATAACATACTAATAACTTATGCAACTTACCAAAATAGCAGTCGTTTCATCCAATTCCTTTTGTACCTTCATAATCGTATCTGCTTGTTGAGGGTCTTGATATTTAGCTAAATAATCTGCAATTTCAGGGTAATCAAGTGTATCGGCCTTTTTCCAAACGTCTGTAGGAAACTTGACAAGGAATTCATCCATAATCTTATTTAATAAAGAAAATGCGACTCTAGAAGGGTAATCTTTATCACTAATAATCATACCGCTCACTCCTTGAGGATGACTATAGACATGAGCAACATTGTCTAAAAAAATATAAAACAAAATTAATCTCTGAATGAATAAAAACACACACTCTTTCTTATTTACTTTCACTCTCTACACTTTGACGTTGTCCTGCAGGTGTACGTTCTGCGATGGTAGCTGCCGAGAAATTCATAAACTCTTGCACACTAAACTGGAAACTTTTAGAGATGGTTCTTTTTTTTTTTTAAAAGAATTTTTTTTCTATATATACCTTCCACGTTGGAAGAAACCAAAGCTAGATAAATCAAACTGGGAAGCAAGAATTTTTGCCTTATCAGCATCTTTACGTAAAATCAAGATGGAATATAACTTCATTTTTATGAAAAAAGAAAGAGAGAGAGAATAATGGCGGAGTGATGAATTATTTAGATTTGAGTGTAGTTTTATTATTTTAATTTTTTGTACGTCATGATTGAACTACAGAAGGGAATGGATTATCCT
Organism: Pilaira anomala; assembly: GCA_025716855.1. Classification (NCBI taxonomy): domain Eukaryota; kingdom Fungi; phylum Mucoromycota; class Mucoromycetes; order Mucorales; family Mucoraceae; genus Pilaira; species Pilaira anomala. The sequence goes on from JAIXMQ010000087.1 coordinate 45,836, forward strand.
TACTAAGGACAAGGAACATCTTTTCATGAGATAAATAACCCTTCATATATCCCTTAAAAATCATATTAGCCAACATCCACTCAGCTTCTTCCATGTCAACTTGTAATCCTTCAAAATCAAGTGCTTTTTTAAATGTTTGAATAGGAATTCTTGTATTCATTCCCAAGATGAGATATCTATCAAATTTGGTTTTTAAAATCAATTATTATTATTAAATAATAAAAACTAAAACTTACACTTTTCTAAATAACTGTCTTATCGCAATACTTTCTGCTTTTTCAATAGCAAAATAAGTACCTTGTCGAATCAATAGAGGTTCAGAAATAGTCAAAGCAACGTTAAATGTCTTGACATCTCCAATTCGAATAGCTTTAGCTAAATCACCGTATATTTGTCGCGTCTTTTGAAACTTTTGAAATAATGCATCCGTAGGTAAAATACCTCTCATCAATTTAACAGGTAACAATGTTTGTAAAATGAGTCTATACTATCCATATCAGTTATCATATCTGAAGATGTTATCTTATACTCACTCTTTGTTCTTGAGGCTCTTGTTTGAACATTCTTTAAAGGCTAAATCTAATTCATGCTCGGCTTTAACATAATCCTCTTCCAAGAAATAAAGTCTACCAAGATAATATCTAAACGTAACTCGATCACTTTTTGGAAATTGTTCAATGGATGGCATATCTGCTGCTTTCACTGCTCGAAGAATATTTTTACACAAGTTTTGTTGTCTCAACTACTTTTTTATAATTAATCACATTATCTTGAAGATATAAATTTATAAACGTTACCTTGAAATAAATACGGAACAAAATACCAATCATGCAATAAGTACCATACTTTTTGGATGAATGTAATACTCCTCGATCGGTAATACAGTATGTAAATGATTTACTAATCACGTTGGCTGCTTCTTCTAATTTCTTACGTTGTCCCTCCACAGCTGCCAATTCATCGTCGGCTTTGGAAGCAACGATACGTAAATCATTATTGATAATATATAACGGAGGTAAACACCAACGTGTCATAGTACCCATACCTCTTTGAAACGCTCTAATAGAAAATAATATGAGAAAGCGAGAAACGCGAATAAAACTGTATTTATGCCTTACTGAACAAGTTCCTTTTGTGAATCAAAAGCTGCTTCATAATCGCCTTCATCAAAAGCAAAAATTGTCTTTATATGGTTGGATACGACTTCGTTCCAAGGTGCTTCGAATTTATTTTTACAAATAGTGTCAAGTTGGTCCAACTATTAGTTTTTTTTTTTTTTTTTTAAAAAAAAAAGATTAGCATCTCTTATTTGAATCGAAAATAACTCCCTTTTTTTACTTGAATATGTTGATGAATAATATGTTTAACATGGTTATCTTGTAACGAAAGTAAAGGCGCTAACCCTTTTCCATTCTCGTTATTGATATGGTTTTCTACTTTGTTAAAATATGTTTGAATTCCCAACATTGTTTGAATTTGAAAGAAAAAAGCACAACTTAAATTTTTTCAACGCCGTGTAAAATAATAGAATCACTTTCTTTTTCTTTTTTTTTTAATCTCAAAATGCAAGACAAGGTAAAACGAACAAAATAGAGTTAAAAGCATAAACTCACTCTTTCTCTAAAGGAAGAATTAGAACCAACACGCGAAGTAGTATTAGGCACCGATCACGAGTTTCGTTTTGAGGTCGAGTTCAACACCAAAGTCAGTATCAAGTTAATCAAAGGCACTGCCGAGATATTCGGTACTGAGTTAGCTTTAGGTGTCACTTACACTTTTAGTGGTCGAAAAGCAGCTGTCTATACATGGCACGGCTGTACTTTAGAAGTAAAAGGACAGTTCCTTGTTGAATACACCGCAAACGAAACTCCCATGACAAGTTACCTTAATACTCATTTGGCTTTAGAACAACTAAGACAAAACGCGAAGTTAAAACAAGATCTAGGTCCTCGTGTCCTTGTCATAGGTCCAAACGATGTAGGAAAGACATCCCTCAGTAAGATATTAGCAAGTTACTGTTTAAGACAAGGTGGAACCCCCATTTATGTATCTTTGGACACAACTGAGGTAAAATAGAAACGATACGATCTGAAGTAAATAAGCTGATTTATAGAATGTTAAAAGGGTTCAATTACAATGCCTGGTACGGCCACTGCAACATGTATAAGTAATATTATCGACGTAGAAGAAGGATTTGGCTCTTCAGCAACAACTGCAGCATCCATGGGATCTTCCACTATGCCATTAGCTTATTACTATGGATTTGAAAGTCCTGCTGAAAATGTCAAACTTTACAAATTAGTCACCTCTCAACTTTCAGAAGCTATTCGTAGTAGAATGGCTGTAGATGAACAATGTCGTAATTCCGGTTTAATTATTGATACAGCGGGTCTTATTGATCAAGTAGGTTATGATATTATTCAACATATCATCAAAGATTTCAATGGTAAAAAGGAAAAAAAAAAAAGAGCTATAATTTGACGTTTATATATATATATCAATTTTTCTTAAAAAAATTTATCTAGTCAATGTGTTGATTGTATTGGGCCATGAAAGACTTTACAGTGACATGACTCGAATTCTTGGTTCAAATTCGAAGGTATCCGTAGTCAAACTTTCAAAATCAGGTGGTGTAGTTGAACGTGATCGTCAATTCAAGATTCGCTTACAACGAACAAAGATTCATGAATACTTTTATGGAACTCCCAAATGTGAATTATCTCCTTATAGCATGTTGATAAATTACGACGATATCAAAATTTGGAGAGTGGGCGATGTGATTGCTCCCTCAAGTGCTTTACCTCTAGGCATGGATAGCTCATCTAATGAAACCCAGTTGGTTAAAGTTGATAACTATGACATGTGTTTGCATTCAGTCTTGGCTATTTTAAATATTGATCAAACTGAACCAGAGAATAGAATTTTGGAAAATAATGTTGCTGGATTCATTTATGTGTAAGCTAAAAATTAATTACTAAATAGATATGAGTATTATTAACACTTTTTATTTTTTATTTGTAGTTCGGATGTGGATGAAGAAAAGAGAAAGGTTACCATTCTTTCTCCTTCTCCTGGTAGATTACCTAAAAAACATCTTTTAATGGGTTCCTTCAAATGGATGGAAACATAAAAATTATCTGTATTATATAATAAAAGAAAAATGAAACTGTATGCAATATGATCTCAATACATAGTAAAAGAAGAAAGTGCACCATGTATAAATTATAACAAATAAATAAAGCTATTTACTTTTATATTTTATTTAAAATACTATTACTACACATTTTTAAAATTTACAATTGGGAATGACTTCATATATCTAATAGTTTTCCCATCCCTACGGCAACAAAAAAAGTTAGTTATTATTTTGATATTGAAATAAATCGTTACTTACAACATTATCAAGTTTCTCTACTTTAGTTAAGACTTCACCTTCCATCTTCTTCATATAAGCTGCCATTTTCTTTTGAATACCAGGAATAGAAGCACCCAAGATACGAATAGCAAGCAAAGCAGCATTTGTACTGTTATTTACAGCGACAGTAGCTACAGGAATGCCACGCTAAAAAAAAACGAGAAAAATTCATCTATCAGCTAAATTGAATGAAAATAAATAACCATGATGAAAACTTACAGGCATTTGAACAATACTATAGAGAGAATCAACACCATCAAGAGAGCTACCCTTGACAGGTACACCGATGACAGGAAGAGGGGTCATAGCAGCAACCATACCAGGTAAATGAGCAGCACCTCCGGCACCAGCAATGATAGCCATCAAACCACGTTCAGCAGCAGATTCAGCGTACTCGACCATACGAGTAGGTGTACGATGAGCAGAGACAATAGAAAGCTCAAAGGGAATACCGAAATCTTTGAGGATTTGTGCACCAATCTTCATCACAGGTAAATCAGAATCAGAACCCATAATCATACCCACCAAAGGTCTCAAAGTCAAAGCACGATCAACCTCAGGTTCAATTGCTTGAAGAATAGGCTTCAAGTTCTTTTGAACTTGTATCATAGATTCACCAACCAAAGTAATATGACCCATCTTACGTCCAGGTCTACACTCCTTCTTACCATATAAATGAATCGTAGCGCCATCTACCAAAAGAGCCTCTTGACAAGGTTTGTAACAATCTTCCATACTGGTATTAGAACCCAAGATATTGACCATGATCGAGGCAGGAACCTTCATAGCAGTAGATCCAAGAGGCATATCTAAAATAGCACGCATATGGTTTTCGTATTGAGAAGTTTCACAAGCTTCGATGGTATAATGTCCAGAGTTATGAGGACGAGGTGCGATTTCGTTCAAGAGGATCTCGCCGTTAGCCATAACGAACATCTCAACACCAAAAATACCAGCACCAGGGAAAGTCTTGATAGCGTTCTCAGCAATCTTTTGAGCCTTGAGAGCTACAGAACCATCAATTTGAGCAGGCGCAATAACCAAATGACAAATGCTATTCTTATGAATAGTTTCAACAACAGGGTAAGAAAGAATTTCACCGTTTGCGCGACGTACAACCATGACAGCTAATTCTTTAACAAATGGGGCCCATTTCTCTGCATACAAGGGAGTCTTTGATAAAGCATTCACAGCTTTTTCAATATCTTCTTCACTCTTTACAACGTAGTTACCTTTACCATCATAAGCCATTGTTTTTGATTTCAACATGAGTGGATATCCAAACTCTTGTGCAGCTTTCTTAAGTGCAGCTGTATCTGCAATTTCAACATACTCTGCAACAGGGATACCAAATGATTCCAAATGTTTCTTTTGGTTATATTTATCTTGAATTGTCTTGACGGTAAAGGCGGAAGGACAAACGCGAACTTTACCCTCTTTTTCAATGGCAGCTAATACATCAGCATCCACATGTTCAATCTCCACTGTTAATACGTCCACTTGAGATGCTAATTCATGAATCTTTTTGGGATCTGTGAAAGCTCCTTGGATATGCGATTGGGTGGATTCGATTTGTTTGGCAGGTGAGTCGGATGGTACGTCAAGAACTGTCACTTGAAGGTTTAAACGAGATGCTGCTTCAATCATCATACGACCTAACTGACCACCTTTTTAATTGAGAGAGAGATAAGGTGAACACTTTGTATGTAGATTATTTAGTTCATATACTTTACCACCAAGAATACCAACTTTTTGATTGTTCATAGTTTATTATTGCTTTTTTTTTTAAAAAAAAAAATAAAAAAAGTATGAGGAAAAGAGAGATTCTTAAAAAGTAGGTTCCTTTTTTTAAAGATTTTCTTGAAGTGACTGTCAATCAGTGTGAGTAATGCATCTTTTTGTATTCACACTTAAAGTTAGATTGTTTTTTTTTCTTAAAGATAGATGGACAGCTTTTATCTTTACATTTATTTCACTTAATTAATATGAAAAGAATTACAGAAGTTTGGATTGATTATTCTTTTAAACAATGATATAGGCTAGTATATAATAAATTAATAACGTCTTACCAGGTACAAAAACAACCAGCAGATCGAGTCAAGCGGAAGTTCGAATGAGTCAATTCACATTTCAACTCGCACAATCGGCACCACAAAAAAAAAAAAAAAAAAAAAAAAAAAGCCTTTAGCTGACTGTGGTATAGATGAGCTTATGCGGTGCTTTTTGAGGGTTATGCATTAACCAAAGGCTTCATAGAGCTAATATTGCACTTATAATTTATCAACCATAGCAGTGAAAGTTTATTTATAAATAAAAACAAATAATTTGCAAATTAATTTTACAATGAATTAAAGATATATAATAATAATAATAATAATAATAATAATAATAAAAAGTCTATCCATAACTGTAAAAATAGTCCACTGTGTGGTTAAAATAAACATATAATAATAAAAACAAAAGTCTACATAACTGTAAAAAATAGTGTAATCTTGTTGGGGGCAATCTGAGGGAAACTTATGGGATAGTGGTACATAAAGACAAGACACTTTAAAAAAGAATGGGTTTATTTATGTATATGTATTACAACATGTCAAAGGAAATTAAGTTTAATATGGACTTTTTATTTATTACCTTTTTTTTTTTTTATTATTATTACATTAATTATTTGAAAAAAGTTACTAGTGCTTTAGCCTTTAAAATCCGGAAAGAAAAAGTTTCTGAATTCAAAGTTTCCCAAGACAAACCACGAGGAGGTCCACTAGCTGAAGTCTCAAAAATAAGAATGCAACGGATAAGTACAACAACACAACAATCAATGATAATATTTTTCTTAGAGATGACTACCAAGGTAAGAACCATCAATCCAACTCTCCCTTCGATATTCGTATGGTTTTACGTGCCATTACACCCAGGATTAAACTGCACGAACCGCTCGTAAACGAGGACGGAAGAGAAGGAGACAGGACTTACCAAGATAGAACATACTCGCCAAAAAATAGAATCACTAACTGCTGCGGTGTTGTGGCAACAATCAACCTTTGATCATAATACTTTCCTTTGAGATGACATCTACCGAGATGAGAACCATCAATCCAACTCTCCCTACGATATCCGTATGGTTTTACGTGCCATTACACCCAGGATTGAACTGCACGAACCGCTCGTAAACGAGGACGGAAGAGAAGGAGACAGGACCCATCAAGATAGAGCATACTCGCCAGAAAATAGAACTCACAAAACTTGATCATTGCTTTTACAAATCCGTTGCATTGCTGAAACTGTTAGAAACTGCTTGGAAACATAATATATAAAAAAAAAATGACTTACCACCATAATAACATCCGTTTTGTCCTTTTGATTTCAAGTTCCAGCAGACTACAAATAGCAATATTTCTAAAATGAGTGTTAGAAGGTGTTGGAAACTGTTTAGAGACATAATATATATATATATATATATATAAACTTACCACCATAATAACAGCCGTTTTGTCCTTTTGCTTTCAAGTGCCAGCAGACTACAAATAGCAATATTTCTAAAATGACTATTAAAAATTGTTAGAAACTATTTGGAAGCATAATAAAATATATATAAAAAAAAAATAACTTACCATCATAACAACACCTATCATAGCAACACCTGTCATAGCAACACTACCAGCCATAATAATAACCGGCAGTACTAAATAAGCAAACACCCGGTGATGACAGCAGAAAATCGATACTATGGCACCATATTAACTGTATCACAAATAGAACAAGATACCCGACAAAAGAAACCCAGAAGCAACTGGTATTCAAATCTTTAAATCTTTATGCAGCAATACACTTAACCTCCCAGAAGTAAACTTCTAGGACCAGGAACAATCCCATGGTAAGTTAATTACAGATGAAGAATAAAGAAATGTCGAGATCTATACTAATCTGCAAGTAGAGAACTAATGCATTACACTTCGAGAAGTGCTGATTGCGGCATGTCAAAACATTGTAAATGTTCCACGGTAAGAAAACCGCTACATTCGCATCACAATCAAACAATAGAACACCATACTTTGCAAAAGAAAAGATAATGATGGGTATAAAAGGAGGAACAACAGGGTTATTTTGTATATTTTTTTTATTCGTAATCTTGATGATGACGTTTCCAAAAAAAAAAATTATGATAAAAAAAAAAGTGTGTCACAAAAAAAAACCACAGAGACTGAAGCGCCATAGAAACAGAATTTATTATTATCTCACCTTAACATAAACGTAAAGGCTTTATTATTTTCAAACTAACGTTGTGATTACAGTCTTTGGTTAGATTGAAAGTTTAATTGAGCTCCATGGATGAATTTAACAGTAGGTAAAGAGCAACAGCGGAAATATTATTACTCTATATTATGTATAAAAAGAGGATATCTTTCAATTAACGAGTGTGTAAACGCAACTACAACATTATTTTTGATTTGTGGTCTTATGTAAACGTATTACCAACAAGATATCTGTAGGATTATCCCTCTTTTATATATATATATATATATATACATATAGACAAAGACAGAAAAGTAAAGAACATCATGTACATATTATTTGCCACCTTTTTTTCTTTCTTTTCATACATATCCCTTAGTATAAAGCGACATGAGTTGAATGTGCTTCTACAGTTAGTGTTAGTTATTGTTCGATAATCCATTATATATATCTAGTTGGGTTCGTTTGTTGACTGAGTGTTGGATAATTGGTTCAGGTCAAATAAATAACTACCATTAAAACTTTCATTATCCTGTGTTTTAAAGGAAACTCTTCGTGTTATCATTCTTTCTTTGTTAATTTTAATATTCAGAGAGAGAAAAAGTATGATAATAAAATGAAGTCGGGGAAAAGAGTGGTAAAAAAAAAGGTAGTAAAATCACGGATGACTTTTATCCGGATTTATAAAAAGTATAACCAGGCACATCGTCACGTGAATAAGGTTTTTTATAACTTTTGCATGAGATACACCAGTACATCAAATTTTTTTTTCACATGGCATACAGGCAAGTTTTTTTTTCTTATACGCCAGACAAACAGGGGATTTTTTTCATTATAAATCATCTTTTTTTTTTATTTTGTTCTTTTCTTTCGCTTTCTTCTTTTTACATATATTCCTTCCTTACCGCTCCATTTTTAATCTCTTCTTTTGCCACACTCCTTATCTAGAGAAGAGATTGTTCCAAGAAAAAAAAAAAACCTGTGCATAAAACATGTTGTCATCAATAGTAAGTCTAATAATTTTATCAAAAATAAATGATTCAATTGTCTAATAAATCTCAAATAGAAAATGATACTTTTTTCTTTCTTGTCCAAAGTGAAAAAAGAACAAGTATTATACTTAAAAAAAAAAAAACTGGTAAGTAAAGTACACAGGATTCTACTTTCCTCAAACTCAATTACCTGATTTCCCTTTAGCAATCCTATCGTTTTTCTTGCAAGTAACTGAAACAAGATGTATTATCTTTTCTCCCAGTACCCGCTCGATGGACTCTTTATTTCCGCTAATGTACCAACAACACTTACAAAATTTGAAAAAAGATTTTATTTTAATTGGATATGTTCGCAAGTCATCTGTATACGCAAGTTATAGAGATAAAAATATTCAAAATATGGTGGATAATATTTACAGTAGATGTAAAGTGGATAAATGTTACGTATCGTATTCATCTGAAGCACATAGTAGTATCGTTTCAAGAGATGTTAAAGACGATGTTAAAACATTAGCTAAGCTAAAAAACATTCACGGCAACACTCAAGGTATTATATGTGTATATCTCCATGTGAAGCTGAAAGTATTAATTTCATTATCTTTTTTATAGATATGATCAATGCTATCTCATCTTCTAAACAAAAGATATGTTTGGTTGTTATAGATTATAGTGGTTTATGTACAAACCATACCAATATCTACCAATTTGTTAGGGGTGCTGGGTAAAAGAGTAGTAAAAAATGAGGCAGTAAAATCACGCACAGGTTTTTTTTTTTCTTGGAACAATCTCTTCTCTAGATAAGGAGTGTGGCAAAAGAAGAGATTAAAAATGGAGCGGTAAGGAAGGAATATATGTAAAAAGAAGAAAGCGAAAGAAAAGAACAAAATAAAAAAAAAAGATGATTTATAATGAAAAAAATCCCCTGTTTGTCTGGCGTATAAGAAAAAAAAACTTGCCTGTATGCCATGTGAAAAAAAAATTTGATGTACTGGTGTATCTCATGCAAAAGTTATAAAAAACCTTATTCACGTGACGATGTGCCTGGTTATACTTTTTATAAATCCGGATAAAAGTCATCCGTGATTTTACTACCTTTTTTTTTACCACTCTTTTCCCCGACTTCCTACTAAAGTCCTCCAAACACGTCTTCCTCATGCTCCTCTTCCTCACTTCGCGGCAGACTAGTGTTCCTCATCGCCACTTTCTGTTGTTCTCATTCACATTACAAACACTTATTTATAAAGAAAAAAAGACCCCATACTTTAAATTATAAAACCCCAAAAACACAGTTGAGACTATCCCTCTAATTTTCACTAAAAAAATCAGACTTCGTCTCCTTATAAACATGTAGGAAATCTGGCAAATGTCGGATGTGTAACTTTTTTAAGGTACTTATTATTGATAAAATGGTACTGAGGGTTCTTGATTTTGATTTCCATTGTTTATCTGACAGTTTATAGAAGAAAAAGTATGCTCGCGATAAAGTCTTTCTTTTACTTAAACAACCATATAGCATAACGGTCATAAAGCTATTTACAGAGCAGTACCTGTGTCAAATGTGCGCAAAAAGTCTGTGGCTGAATTTCACACAGGCATTGCCCCACAGTGGTCAGTGTATATTTGAGGAATGTGTATCCATTGTCCAAACCTACCCAAGGGCTACACATTTTGACAAACATATTGTATATTTGGTCACCGTTAATACATACCACTGGGAACGAATTGTGTGTAAACTTTAGGTTTTAAACGCTTTTACACGTAGAGCTGTAGATGCTCTAATACGTTGACTAGGTAGTTTCATGATGTAAAATAAGAGTCTCTCTCCCTCCTTTTTACTTTCTTATAAATACTTTGTATTTATACTTTTTTTATTCTATGTTTTACATTGTTTCTAGATGATTCCTGAACGTTTCCTGGCTATTTATTATTTCTACAAGATTCCTTTGTCCAATTAGCCTATGTTTCATAATGCATTTTTGGTAATTATTATAAGTTGAAAGTTACTCAAAAATACAAAAAAAGACAAAAAGAGTTATTTATGGCTATTCTCTTCTTGACATTCGTCGAGCTGATCAAACAAATTGTTGAATGACAAGATTGCTTGATAGTTATGTATACAGAGAGCGAAGACAAAACAACGAATATAAGTGACATCAATTGATATTCAGCGTAATAATATACATTCTTAATCTTATCTTTGTGTGCATGACCATGCATTAATAGTGTAGAAATTAGAGGTGAACGGCTTCAAAATCGAGAATAAGGCATTATTAGTAGTTTTATTTTTATCAATTGCGCAATAATAGGCAGGACATACAATCAGGTGTTTGGAGATCATATCTAGACTTGAGCTCCATCTCGTGTTATTATTTATATTTCAAGACTAGCTTTGGTGATTTTTCGAAATCATCATAGGACTTGGAGGCATTCAAACATACAGAGGTGCAGAGCCAATGGGTTTTCGAAGCGAGTTGTACTGTTTGCTTTAACACTGTCGCATTCCGTTCACAGCCTATTCACTGGAGTGACAACAACATTATTATACTTTATTACTCACTACTGTCAAATCAAACAAAGCGACACTAGGTTCAGGTTTCGAGCTTCGAAATAAAAACTGGCTATAATATGAAGCACCAATCTTAAGGAAGACCGCAGGAATTCCAACTGTGCTTTCACTAAGGACTCAGAAAGTCTGCCACAGGTGCTTTGCTTAGGTTTCGCTCAGGTTTCGCTTAGGCTTCGCTCAGATTTCGTTCAGGCGTCAGTTTGTTGATTTTCAATCGGGGGTATAGAAATAAAAGACGTAAATTGACCCGCAAATCAGGAGTTGTGAGCATGCAAAGATACCGTGGGCACTGTACATACATACGACATCTTTTTTTTTAAAAAAAAAGCATGACACTCTTTTCTTGAATTGTGCGACACTCTTTTCTAAAAACGTACGACACTCAGTATTTTAAAAATACAACACTTCAACTTTTTTTTCTGCGACATCATTTTGTCAAAAGGTGTACGAACAATGCAAAATTGGAAGGCGCATCTTGCTATATTTTTAAATGTATATATTTAGATGTGAATAATATACCTGCCCTAACAAAAACTGATATTTTATTTTCTCATAGCAACCATCAATCTCTATTATTGTTTTACTTTGGTTTTTACCTCATGAGAAAGAACGTAAAATTCTATATTTAACCCAACTGAACGCCTAGGCTTTAAAACCTCTTGAATGCTAAAATATAATCTACATTTTTAATTTTTGAAAAAATGCAAAGGTCTACTTTTTGCCCTAAAATATTTTTTCACCTTTTTTAGAAGACTTGATTGGCTAAAAGTTTTTTCTGCTTTTAAGAAAATCTTGGCTATAGTATCTCCTTTTTCTTTGGTAAAAAAGTAGCATAATGTATGGGCTTTGCTACTGTAATGCAATGGTAAATTTGTTTGCTTTAAAAAGATTTTGTTGCGTAATCTGTAACGGGAAAAGTATATCCCATTCAGAAGTAATAATCGGAAATATCGGTCTTTCAACTAACGCTTTGTTTGGTTTTTGAACCCAAATCTACATTTTAAGTTCTCTTTTTCTTTTTTGTTTATCAAACAAATGACATCTATAGAAGATAGATCAGAGAGTGATACCACAGTTCCAAGTGAAGAAGCAGTCCAAATCAGACCAGACCATGAAAGCATTCCAATCAATTCTAAAGTAGATCAACAAGAACCATATACCATATTTTCCAAAACCATGTTGATACGACTACTGATCATTACTTCCTTTACAGGAATGATATCTCCATTAACAGGCAGTGTTTATTTTCCTGCAGTAAATCAAATCCAAGAAGTGGGTATATTATCTTTTTACGTACACAACATACACATACACCTTGAATTGACACATATCTACATATAGGAACTTAATATTACAACAGAACAAGTGAATTTAGTCATTACAGTCTATATGGTTTTTCAAGCAACCTCTCCAACATTTTGGGGAACCATTGCTGACTGTTGGGGTAGAAGACCTGTACTGATTGCTACGACTACGATTTATTGTTTAGCTTGTGTTGGGTTAGCCTTAACACCGAATTATGCTGTCTTGATGGTACTTCGGATGGTACAAGCATTTGGATCAAGTTCTTTAATCGCAATTAGTGCTGGTATATTGAGTGATATAGTACAATCAAAAAAGTAAAAAAGGACTAAATGGTTTATCACTCAATTTATATATTTTATTCATTTTTTTTTTTCACTTTTTTTAGACGTGGGTCATTTTACGGACTTTACTCTATCGGTCAATCGTTAGGTCCTGTGTTAGGTCCTGTGTTAGGTGGTATAATTTCAGAAGAACTTGGTTGGAGGTATTAACTTTTAGTTTTTTGTTTTTTTTTTAAAAAAAAAGACTCACTTCTAAATTCTTTTTGTTATAAAAATAGATGGATCTTTTGGGTTTTATTGATTATAGGTTGTGTTTGTTTAATTGTCGTAAGCCTCTTCGTCCCTGAAACCTTACGAGCACTCGTAGGAAATGGATCCGGCTACGCAAACCCTACACCAACACAATGGCTAGCCAGAAAACGAGGCAAGATAAATGAAGAAAAAGTGATAGCCAGTAAAAGTGTCCCTCGACCCAAGCTCAACTTCTTCGCACCTTTTATTTACTTTTCTGAACCAGACGTATTCTTAATTCTCTGGTTGAACGGACTAGCATTCCTTTTATTTTATTGTTTTATGACGTCCATGACAAAGCAATTCAGTATTCGTTACCCGTTTCTATCTGAACTGGAAATTGGGCTTTGCTTTTTAGCCATGGGAGGAGGTACGATCATTGGAGGTTTTGTAAAAGGAAAATTATTGGATATAGACTATAGAAGAATCAGTCGAGATTTACCTGTCGATGCTGAACTCTCGATTTATACTGCTCGATTAAAGACTTTATGGATTAATTTAATTCTAATGCAAGCTGCTACGATTTTATATGGTTGGATGATGAATATCAATGTACCTTTACCAGGTGCCTTGGTGATTCAATTTGTATTTTCTTTTAATTGTGCTGCAATTACAAGTACATGCCAAACATTGCTGGTCGATTTGTTTCCAGGGAAAGGTGCTTCCATCACTGCCTCAAATAATTTAATGCGATGTCTTTTAGGTGCTGCAGCCACTGGATTTATTGAGCCTGCGATTAAAGGTGTAGGCATGGGTTGGATATTCACGATTCTTGGTATTATTCTTATTTTGAATAATATATGGGTACCTATTCTTTTGAAAAAGGGTCCTGGATGGAAAAAAGAACGTTTTGAAAGACAAGGCAATAAAGAAAAACCTCGTCCCTCTTTATTTAGTTGCTTTAAAAGAGCTTCTTGATTTATTTGCGTCGCTAATGAATCATTTTCTGGAAATATGTCGTGTAACTTTTTTTCAAAAACAACAATGATGCATGAAAGCTTGTATGTGTACATATATCCGTTGCTGTATTTTCTTTTATTTACTTTATATATATATATATCATAAAACAAAAAAAAAAAAAAAAAAAAAACTTTTTCGATTTTATTCTCGTATTTTTTTTTTAATAAAATAAAGTTGTTGTACAATATAAAAAAAAAAGGAAGAGAAAAGAAGAGGGTATTATTAAATAAGTAATATAGTATATAGAAAGAAAGAAAGAAAGAAAAAATAAAGGTTGGGAAAAGAGTTTACAAAATTCCCTATAAAAATAAGAAATGAGTTAAAGAAAGATCATCATTATACATTTTATCGCATTATTACCTGAGAATAGTATTGAAAGGTATCATAAAGCCTAGTAAATACATTACAGCAACTACTCATGATCAACTTATCCACAAATTCTTCCGCTTGAGGTTCAGTCAATCCTAACTGGAACCGATCTCTCAATTGAGGTACAGTCAAGTCTCCATTTTGGAAGCAAGGTAATTTCGAATCTTTACTCATCATTTCCGTCAACAGCAAGATATTCTCACTATGTTTACGTACCGCCAAAAATGCCGCCTTCATCAATGCTTTATATTCAGCAAACTTTTCTCCATGAACGCCACCTAAAATATCTATATATTCTTGTGGTAATTTAAATGGAGCCATTTCGAATCCCACAGATCCAGGTGAATTAGATAACATGAATCCAAAATCGATATCTAAAAAAAAAAAACAATGCATGTAAGTAAAAGATCAATGACAAAAAACATTTAAAGAACTTACGAATTAAATGACCAGATTCGTCAATTAATAAATTACCGTTATGTCTATCCTTGATTTGCAATACATAACAAGCAACTGAATATCCAGCTAAACTTCTCATAAAAGCGTCTTGCGCCTTAATAAATTCATCCGAATCAGGTGACCCAAAAACCTAATTATTATAAATGTTAAGGAGGTATAAAAACTAAATAAACTGATATATACCTTTTCAAAATAATCATATAAAGTAAATACGGCACCCTTTTCATTCCAACCTCTTGTATAAGCATCCTTCTTTATAGAATGAATAGAGATTGTATTTCTAAGAGTTTCAATCAAACCTGACCCATCCGAAGTAACTAATACACGGAAACTAATATATGTTTTTAAATATTCAAATCTAATATATACAATAATAATTAAAACTTACTATTTCACCCAAACATTTACACCCGTATCTTCCCAAATACGTTGAAATTCACGAATTAATTGAATCGCAAATTGTTCTTGACGAAGATCTGCACCATTTTTTACAATCACCGAAATTAATCTCCAATTAGGTAAATGTCCATAAGGTGATGCAGCACGTAATCTTGCTTTTTTAGTTTCCCAATCCTCGGATAAAACAGCAGCTATTTACAAAAAAAAAGTTAAATGTAAAGTAAATAATAAATACATGTAATTTTTTTACCACTCGGATCCTCCTTATTGACAACCCAAGCAATCCTTTGTTCATCTTCCAACATATCTCCACCAGCACCTTCTCCTCCACCACCACCTACACCACTTCCAACGCCTTCCGTCTTCATCTTTGTCATTCTCTGTTCTTCCAACGCAATCATTTCCTTAATGATCCTTTGACGAATCTGTTCGGTTCCTTGTTTCGATTTAGGTGTCACTGCAGTAACATTCGTAGCAGCAGGTAATTGTAACTGTGCCAACATCACGGCTGCAGTTCTCATCCGTTCAGCATAATTATCTGCTGATCTTGAATTACGTCGACTGTTGCTATGGCTTAGGTGTTCCAAAACCGGTAATTCTTTTTCGACAACAGCTGTTGTTGTTTTATTATTATGTAGTCCAATATCGGATGAAGATGTTTCGGTACTACCAGAAGAAGATGTCTTGATTATTGTTGTCATGGATTGTCGTTTTGATTTTTTATGCTTTAATGATTGACGCATACGATATAATGCAGATGTATACGCATCATCTTCAAAACTCATTTCATCATCTAATACTTCAATCATTAATAAATAAGGGGCCTATATAAAATTTAGAGTTAAAAGATATATTTTCATTGTTCTACAAATTTATATATATATATATATATATATATGTGTGTATTACCCTTTCAGCAGAATTTAATACTACAGCATCTGAAGGACTGATACGTACAATACGATGATGATATGGTTTTTCACAAGTAGCAGGACACCATAAAGGTAAACAGACTTCAGCGGGTAAATTATGATTGAGTAAAGTGAGTTCAGCATGTAAAGCACTCATACGAGCTTCTTTTGGTACAATCACTAATCGATTCGCAATATCCACCAAAGCCAACAAAAACTGCATTTCAGATCTAAAATAATTTGATCTTAATAATAATTTTCGATTATCAATACTCATTTTTGAAAGTGAATTTCGAATTTCCTTTTCATTTTCGTCATCATCATCATCATCGTCGTCGTCGTCGTCGTTAGAAATAGATTGATCTGAATCATAAGATTCAAAAGAAGTTGATAATTTAGTTGATAATCGTAAATTCTTTTTACCGTTTGTTGTCGTCAACATTTCTTCTTCAGAAGAAGAACAACATTCAGATAATGCAGGTGAAAGTGGTGCTGTATTAGTTGGTACAGAAGATTGACCTAAAGCTGTTAATTTTGGATCAAATACAGAAATTGATTCATTAAAGTGTTTCTTTTTTTCGCCTGTACTGTTGGTTTCCTTTTTAGATAATAGATTAGGTTCTTCTCCTAATTGAATCATTTTTCGGTTTAATTTATGATGTGCATTCTTGATATATCGTGAAACTGAAAATGCTTTTCCTTTATGAAGATCTTCTAATGAAGGAGAACTAGTAAATGGATTAAAATGACTTGATCTCTTCTTTTTAGTTATTTGTAATTCAGGTTGTGAAGCAGATATAAATTGTTGTTGTTGTTGTTGTTGTAAGTTGGTATACTCTAATGAGGATGGACTCGAGTGTGTAGTAGGTGATGGTGATGAATCCGTCGTCATTCTTCTATTATTTACCTCAACTGTTTCTGGTTGTGCTTGAGAAGTAATACTGAGCGCTCGATTTCTGCGCCCCTGAGCAATTGCAATTCTACCTGCTGGTTTTGTCATCAAGGGTTGTCCGATACCTAACAACATGGCTCCCATACCAACAAGTGCTGGTAATACATTTTCACGAACTTTTTGTGTTGATACAATCTGTTGTTGTTGTTGATGATTTGATTCACTGGTGGATGAACTATCATCTTCATCTTCCGAGAACACAATTGCTTGTGATTTATTTAATAATCGTTTACATAGCTCAAAAGAAGGGCTGGAGGGGTTAGATGAAAGATCGGCTAAATAAGCTTGTAAATACCACAATGACTATTACATTTAATTTGAAAAAAAAAAATTAGTGGTTTTTTTTTTATTGTGCATAATTTATATATATATATATATATATATATATATATTACACACCCAGGGAGTCTCATTAACTTATATAGTAATTATTTTTCCTTAAGCCAATGAGATAACCAGGAAGTGCTGGTAATCAATAAAAATATTTCAATCTGCGTTTTAACCTTCACGGCGGGATTGAAGCAGCGATGGGATTTGCTCTTATCCAATAAGGATTGTCTTCAACAAATTGAAGAACAGCTTCGTTATCCAAAAAGACTTTGACGAATTTTTACAAGTCTTTTTCATTTAGCGCGTTACAAAAAAAAAAAAAAAAACTTTTCACTTTAAAGATTAACACACATTTCAAAAAAGTTCGTATACAAAGTTAGGACAAAATATGATTTTTATTAAATTTAATTTAAAGTATTTTTTTTTTATGAGACAATGCCCACCAGAAGGTGCCAAACTTGCTGATGTTGATTAAGTTGTAATTGTTATATCTTCTTGAGATATCGAGAATTTGGACAAACTGGCCTTCTGCTTCACGAAAGGAAGTTTCAGCACGAGTTTTAAAGACGAGCAAGTTATTAGCGCCATCTTTCATACAAGTATGATAAAGACTTGAGCTAACATCATCACTTTCTAATTCATCAAATCTTGTAATGGCTTCGTCACCACGTAAAAGAGCGTACTCGACAACTTTGTATTCACCAGTAAGGGCGTCAACCTTAACAACTTCACCAATCAAATAGTTGCCGTGCTTATTCTTGAAGATACCAGAGGAACCAAGTTTCACGACAGGATCTTGATCATTGTTATCTGCAAAGTCACGAACAGTGGTGTCGACCGAAGAAGCACACTCTAAGACCTTTCTCGAAGCTTTTAAGGGAATGCTTTGACCTTCCACGAACCAAGAACCACCAGCCAAAATGTGGCGAGCCATCATTCTTTTTGCAAAAGCAACAGCAACATCTCTTGAAGGATTTTGTCTGTTGGTACGAAACAGACCCTCCCTAACAAACTTGTTGTGTTGTTCACCCTTTTCAGTCTCGAAGAAAATAGCAGAGCCAAAACGAAAGATATCATCAACTAAGTGGTGCATGATATGCATTTTACTTGAGTTGTAGATATTGCCACCCTTTCGATTAGGATACTTGATCTTGAGGAATTCATCGTGGTACAAAACAGAGAGACGAAGATCATTGTAATTGGAAGCAACTTGTGTCAGGTACAGGCTTGAATTAAACTTGATGCGACTGATGTATGCAAGTGATGCCAGCTTTCCAAGATCAACAAAGCAGTTTTTAATTAACAAAATCCCTCGATCGGATCGGATTTCTCCAGAGGCGATGAGTTCATTTAACAAAATAGGGACCTGTTGGACCAATATTTTATAATCCCTACCTAGGAAAGAACCATGAAGACGCAATGAGGAACGCAACTTACGAGAAAACCCTTTAGAAACGTAACCATGCAATCTTGTTTCAAGGAAACTTTTTTCGGTAGGATTCAAATGATCTTGTAACAAACATTTTACTAATGCTTTACCGACGCCAAGCATAATTGTATGCAGTAGCTCAATTGGACAATCTAACATTGTGTCGAAAGATTTAAGAACAACCAGGGCTTGACCACCTACAAGTTTATAACCAGCCTCAGTATCAACCAAGAAGGACTTGTCACCACCAGAAGCCAAATACCGAGCGTACATTGCTGCGACAATGCTTTCAGAACGAGGACGCCAGTTAAAATCTCCACCATCAACACGAGCTGGGGTTTTTAATTCCCAATCACATTTACGGCAAGGATTTTTTGAAATAGCACCACGGCTGGAAGCAATTTCTGCATGTCGTGCGTTATCAGCAGTGATAAATTGCAAAGGTGCAACGACAATGACAGACTCACCGCTTGGAAGGAACATCTCAACACCATTTTCTAGTTTTACCAGATTTTGGACAATAGCGGGAAGCATTTGCATAGCTGAAAGCAAGTGATCAGTACAGATGAACGCCGTGTTTTCAAGTGCATGTCTTTGGGCAAGAGGCAATGCAGCAGGGACCATGATCCAGCTATCAAACTTGTTATGTTTTTTGGTTCGATTTCCACTCATATCGTCGGTAAAGAAATTCAATGGAATAACTTTGACAGGCTTGTATTTACGAGCAGAAGAAGAAGAAGAAGAAGGGCGTTTCAATGGATTGGGGCGGGTTAGTTTACAAACAATAGCATTGCATTTTAAAAGGAGGTCAGAGTTAACTAACACATCACTTTCAAAATTTAATACTAGAGTTTCAGGGGAATCACAGACAATTCTTGATACTTGGCTGATAGGAACCGAAGTTTTCGCAGGCATGTTATGAAGAAAGAATTGATCTTGAACGGAAATGACTTGATAACCTTCGACCATGATAATAGAATGTTTCAAGGTATAAAACCCTTCAACAATCATCATCATTTGATCAGTCTTGACGAGATCACCAATCCAGATATCTTTTAACAAACCATGAATAGTAACCGAGACCATTGGATGTTGGAACAATTCATGGCTTCTCCACTTATGTGATTGATAGCTATCAACTAATTCACCTTCAGTACGATCAGGGAGTCTTGATAAACCATCAACAAGAGAAGGGTTTGCGACAAACAACTTCAATATTTCAGAGGGTGGATTCATAGAAAATTGTAGAGTTTGTTCGACTTCTTGACCATTGACAGTCTTTTGGACTTTGACATCGTGGACTGTCTGTTTCAACAATGGGATTTGATTCTTCGTTCTTCTTGGGTCATTGAAATTGAAAATCAAATCGGGTGCTGGAACTTTGGCATGTGGATAGGCGAGTTTAGCCTCGACAACATCTTCAACCAACTTCACGATATCCTTCATCAAACCCTGAGATACATCTGCACCAGAACGGTAATAGAACTGATGCATAAGAAGATGTATCTTGTCTCTGAAAGGAAAGAATTCCCCATTGACAACTATAGGAGCTTGGTCCTCGATTTCGTCAACTACATCTTCGGGTTCATCAACAGTGGATTCAGTGAATCCCATGTGTTCACCCAAAGGTTCGTCTTCGTCCTCTACCTCGTCAATATAGTCAGGGTTTTCAGGTCGTTCGTCTTCATAGAACACCATCGTATTAAGATTTACGTGAACAGGTTCAACTACTTCAACGACTGTGGGTTCTTGTTGAATGACGGCTGGCGATAGTTCAATTCTTGCAAAGTTATTGCTTACGAAGTTGTTGCTTGGCGTCAAAGGATCTAAGAACCTGATGCTGCGAGTCTTGGGTGCTTTAGGTTGGTGTGAATTCTTATGACGTTTAAGAGCGCTAGGGGTGCTGAACTCTTTTCTACATTCATTGAAATCACAAAGGTGCTTGTTGTTGTTGTTATTGACGAGTTGGTTATTCATTATTTAGGGAAGTAAAGGGAAGAAGTGTGTTTTTGACTGGTCGACATTTCGTCATATTTAAATTTTAGTGACTTTTGATTGCAATTTCTTGGACTTTTTTTTTTTTTTTTTTTTCCATCTGTTTCTTTCAGTTTCCTCAACAGTTGACATGGTAAGTAATTTGTTTATTTTTTTAAGATTCTTTTATAAACTTATCTTTATTATAGTTCCTACTTGACTCTCTGTTGACTGGCATACTCATGGCTTTCTTATTTTATCATAAGGTATTCACATTCACTTCTTTTTTTTTTACTTAAAAATTTTTTTTTCTTTTACTAATTTTTTTTTTCTTTTTTAAAGTGAGTATGGCTTACGATAATACAAGGTATGAACTCATAATAACGCAAAGGAATAACCCATACTAACACTCTCTCTATGTACTAGGTATTATCTGCTGTTATCGCTTATTACTTTTGGTATGTACAGTTTACATTTGTCTCAATTAACTTAGTTCTAACTTTTTTCATTTAATTATAAAGGTATGTCGCGTGCAGTAAGAACTAGAAATTAAGGTATGCATTTTATCTTTGTATTTATTCACTATGTATTAACTTGTATACTGCTTTTATTAGCTTTTATTAGATATAATTATCGATTGTGAACAACAAAGACAATAAGGTAACGTTTTTATTACTGTTTAACTATTTGAACATTATTTACTAATTATTTTTATATAGGTTTGTACGCATTGTCTTAGATAGATGCTCTATTCAATACCGTACACTGTTTTCCAGACGCTGAAGTATCGTTTATTTGATTTTGTGATCATTTAAACCATCCTGAAAGGGCTTCAGGCGACTGGTAAGGCAGCGTACGTGGCAGCAGTATACATCCATTACATCATTTTAAAAATAAAAGCCCAATTAAACATACATATTCTATCCAATGAGAACTCCAAATAGCTCATATTATTAATGATATATCCTTTAATCTGTTTGGCTGTTGAGAATAAATTGTAAAAATTTCGTAACCCGATTTCATTACTATATAGGGAATGTCCAAAAAAAATCGTCTTTAAAAACCCGCAAAACTCTCTGGGTGTGTACCATCA
This sequence comes from Pilaira anomala, assembly GCA_025716855.1. NCBI lineage: Eukaryota > Fungi > Mucoromycota > Mucoromycetes > Mucorales > Mucoraceae > Pilaira > Pilaira anomala. The sequence goes on from JAIXMQ010000087.1 coordinate 67,795, forward strand.
ATGCAATATGAGTTGATTTTTCACACATTTCTACTAGAAAACATTCAAGTGCAACTGATTCCGAGGGTCTTGTAATTAATAAATGACTATAAAAGAGATATAATTAGTTTTACATTTATATATATATATATAAAAAAGATATAGGCGAAAAAAGGTGCTGACATTATACATTAATTGTGGTAAAAAGAACTCGATTTCAGAAATGGGAAACTTTTTAAGTTCGTTGCAAAGATAATGTTGAATACCCACATTATCTGAATATCGAAATAAATAAGAAACTGCAATCCAAGAGTTGAAAAACTCGGAAGTAAAAAGTCTTAATAATAATTCATTCGACATTTGTTTAAAAAACTAAAAAATTAAAAGATGATGAGAAATATGATGATGAAAGCTTTTCGTTATGATATTTTATTACCTTTTTTTTTTATTTTTTTTTTTTTCTTCTTCTTCTTCCAACTTTAGAGAGAATACACACTGGTTCTTTCAAAAAGTAATATGAAAAAGAAAAGTGAAAATAAATAATAATAGGGTTTTTATTTTATTTATTTATTTTTTTTGAGCCACATCATGAAAGTGTGTACAAACAAAAGGTTGCTTACTTTTAAATATCGTTTTTCATTTAGCTGCAGAAAAAAAAAACGAAACAGCTTTTGTCTTCTTTTTGGTTTATTTTAAATAGAATTTAAACGAGTCTGTTTTACTGTTTATTTTGTCATATATTTACCTTTGTTAGTATCATTGAATTCAAACCTATCATCACCTTTTCAACGAGTTTTGTTTGATCTCTCCCAAAAATAAAAGTCTGATTTATAAATCCAGTAATTGTGATTATAAAAGAATTGTACCTGTCAAATCGCTGAATGTGTCACCAAACAACCCCAGCCAATTTCTTTTTTCTTTTTCTTCTCTTTTTTAAACAATGCTTGCATTAAGAACAAAACCAACATTTCAATTAAAACGTTACTTCTCACTTGATGTAAAAAAAAAAGAAAGTTCCCTTTTTAACCCGTATAACTAAATAAAAAAGTTTCTCTTTATTTTATTCAGGGACGAAATAAACTATCAAACCAATTCATACCTTTAACCAAAGACAAAATCCCAGAAAATTCAGCAAGCCATGGTCTTTTATTAAAAGCAGGTTTCGTCAGACAAAGCGGACCCGGTATATTCTCTCTTTTACCATTAGGCTTAAGAACAGTAGAAAAAATAGAACGTATCATTGATGAAGAAATGCAAGCGATTGGAAGTCAAAAATTATCTTTACCCATGTTATTAAACCCAGATCCTTGGAAAAAGACAGGTCGTTGGGAAGGATCCAAAGGTGAATTCTTTCGATTAAAAGATAGAAAAGAGTCAGATTTATTATTGGCTCCTACCCATGAAGAAGAAATCACTCAATTAGTCGCGGGTGCCTTGAGAACTTCGAAACAATTACCCATCCGATTATATCAAATCGGTAGAAAATATAGAGATGAATTACGTCCAAGAGCTGGTTTATTAAGAGGACGTGAATTTATCATGAAAGATTTATATTCTTTTGATAGTACTGTAGATGATGCATATAAAACTTATGACGACGTTGCTTTAGCCTATCAAAATATCTTTAATCGAATCGGCGTACCTTTTGTCGTGGCTGAAGCAGATAGTGGTAATATTGGTGGAACAAAATCACATGAATATCATATCATCTCAACTGTAGGTGAAGATACTTTATTAACCTGTTCAAATTGTAAATATACTGCAAACGAAGAACTTGCAGTAGCTGACCTAGTTGAAAACCATCTTCCTACTACTACTACTATCAATGATCCATTACAACTTTGGAAGAATAGAGATCATACTGATTTCACCGTCTTTTCCTTTTCTGCATTAAATCATAAAGAAGATGGATCCATGGATGGTTTAGCAACTGTCGTTGTACCCAAAGGAAGAAAAATAAATTTATTAAAGGTCGAATCAGAACTCAACACATACTTGAAAAAACAAAATATGATAAGTGAAAAGACAACTGTAGATATGAAAGCCATTTCTAAAAAAACCCTAGATACCATCACTCAAAATGTACATTTATTTATTGATGATTCAATCTTTAATTGTACTAAAACAACAATAGACGAAAATTCCATGTCAACCTTACACAAATCAAAACATTATAGGTTAGCTCAAGAAGGTGATCACTGTGCGACCTGTAAAGACCATGATCTATCCAGTGTAAAAGCAATTGAATGTGGTCATACTTTCTATTTAGGTACAAAATATTCTTCTGTCTTAGACTGTACTTTTCGTGATGGCAATAAACCAGATCAGATTCCAGCTGAAATGGGATGTTATGGTATTGGCGTCACTCGAGTTTTAGCAGCGGTTGCAGAAGCAAAGTATGATGATAGAGGGATCGTCTGGCCTAAATCATTAGCTCCTTATCATATTTGTATTGTACCAACCGATGATAGAAAGCAAGAATTTAAAGAGATTGCGAATCAACTCTATGATGATTTAAATACTTCATTTAAAAATGATATCGTCATTGATGATCGTAGATCTGGTTTTGGATCTAAAATGAAGGACACTGAATTAATAGGATATCCTTATACTATCATTGTTGGTCCACAATCATTAGAAAATGGTCAAATTGAATTAAATGAGCGTATTCAAGGTCAACAAAGTAAAAAGACAATCATATCTATTCAAGATATAAAAAATCATATTATGTAATAAAATTATTTATTTAATACGCTTCACGATTTTCTGCTTTTGAAATCATATCATATAATACTTTAGCTTCAACAGGTGGTTCAATTTCTCCCTTCAAGATAGCTTCAGCTCGAATAGGTTTACCATAAAATGCTGTATTGGCCTTTTGTAACTCCAATAATCCTGTACCTTCAATCGACATACCAGCAAATAATCCTTTGGATTTTGTATAAGAAAAGATGGGGGCTACCTTTTTATCTCGAATATCTCCTGCAATACTAGCTTCTCCACCGGCTCCAATAGGTCCCACACTGACTGATAAGTTACCTCCCAAAGTAAGATTACCTCCTTGTGAAAATGCTCTTACTGCTTCTTCACTATTTAAAATTAAAACGAAATCTGTAATATCTGCTCCAATTTGTGCACCGAATCCAACACCACCGGTTGCAATACAACTGGGTGCACTCCATTTACCATCAGGTAACCTAGTCATAAGACGCGTAAGTTTCTTTTTCTCCTTCTCAAAAAAAAAAAACTGTACTTACTTTGACACAACAACACCACTACCTGCACGTCCACTCCAAAGGAACCCAGCTTTCACCACGGTGAAGATAGCAAGTCCTTTTGCTTGTTTAATAACTGAAACAGGAATAATTGTATCAAATCCATTTTCAACTTCATCCTTCACTAAATTTATGAAACAAGTTTAACAAAAAAAAAAAAAAATTTAAAAACAAATAAAAAAAAAAAAAAAAAAAAAGCTTACAAATAAATTGTTCAAGGATTCGAGCTGCTTTTGAACATTCCGCCTTTAAATCACCAGGAATGGGACTATTGAAAGTAGATTCTCCTTTAGCTAGAAACAGTTTATATAAAGTGTTAGTATACTAAAAAGCTATTTATTATTTTTTTCTGAAAAAAAAAACACTTACTGGCATTCGACGCCATATCACCTACTTGGCGAGTTGCATTTTGACCAAATTCTGTTGCACCTATTTATAAAACATAAGTACACATTTTAAATTCATGATAATATGATAATATGCTTTACTTGAAGCAGCGCGGCTAGCTTGTTCTTTAATTTTATCAAACATTGACATTTTTCTTATTATTATTTATTTATTTTAATTGATTACAAAAGAAAAAAAAAAAAAAGGAAAAAAACTTTCACGCTATTTAAATAAAATGTATGTATGTACATCATTCACACGTGAATCAAAGCCAATTGATTTTAAAAAAGCCTCCTAAACCTTTTTAAGAAAGTTCTTATTATCATGCGTCGTCATGCCAAGATTTCTTTCATAATTTAGACGCGACGACCTTCTTTTTTCTATTTTTACATCATCTTGTGAATATTATAAAATAACAGAAGGCAAAAATTATTTTAAGAATTAGACAAGCCAAGGAATTATTATCAGACTTGCAAAAATGATGAAGTCCAGATATATTAGTATATATATAAAAAATACTATTTACCACTGAGTTTACTACTTTCGATTGATGCAGTCATTGATTCGGCTTTAAATATAGTGTCAATAATTGCAATCGATTCGTCTTCTTGTTATTGAACAGAGGATGCTCTGTTTAATCGACCCATTTTTTTTTTAAAAAATTCGATACATAAATTATTAATTTTACTCCTGCGAAAATTTGTGAAGTGGGCGAATCTCCATTGTGGGTAGAAGAAGCTCCAATCTTCATTGATAGTTTTAGTCACTGTAGTAGTAAGTTCTACGTATTTTTTTTTTTCAGATAAATGTTTATGAATAGGACTAGTGTTTATGATATGCTCCATGTTAGTGGAGGAAAGAAAAGTCCAAACACCAAAAGGTTGGATTCATTGCTACATCGCCCATGTTATTAGTAGAGGTTATTAAGAAATGATAGCTTTTACCGCTACTACAGGTTCAAAGTAACTGGATCTAAACTTGCAATTTTAGATAGCATGATGAAGTTCTCCTGTTCCTTCTTGGTTAAACTCAAAGAGGTTCTTGAAGCTAATAGTATAGCCATATGTTCGTCCAATACTTTACGAACTTTGGCTGCGATATACCAAAAAAAAAAAAAAAAAAAAAAAAAAAAAAAAAAAAAACAACCAATCAAGATGGAAGAGCGAAGCAAAGAGACGCTTTGATGACGAACTTGGTGTATGGTTGTTCAATTGCTTTACAATGGTCAATTTCCAAATCTACTGTAAATAAAATGAACAGGTAAAAAAGAAAAATTTTAGAACAGTTAATTTATAATATTGTGTATTTAAAGACTTTCTAACACAACTTACAGTTATTTTTTTTTAAAAAAAAAAAAATGGTATATATTCTTAAGAAACAAAATAAACGCAGGGACGTTAGTGAGTTCACGGTTAATAATCACTATTTATGTCACCTACAACACATTATCATCAAAGCTGGTCGTTTAAGAGTATACTCTTGTCATAATTTGGAAAGAGCTATTAAAAAAAAAAAAATACAGTAAATCTTATTAAGTCCCAAAAGTAAAATCAACACAAAATGCATCCAACATCCTTACTACTACCGGTCATCAAGCAGGACACAATAGTCACTTCACACAGAGCTTAGCACCTAATCCCGCTTACAGTCCAAATTCATTTTGGTGTAATATCTCACTATTCCGCAACAACCGGTTTTGACCGGGTAAATTTAGAAGTTGGAATTGCTGCAAAAAGTCTGGAACGATTCGAAGTTGACCGTAGAAGGAAAGGGTTGAATACAAGAGCTGGAAATATAGTACTATTTGACGCGCGAATACAGGAAGAAGATATATATATATATATATATATATACGAAAACAGAATCTTGTTTTAACATCTAGTTATTAATCGTACCAAAAAAAAAAACGCTTGGTTTGTTGGTACTATACAGTGCTACTTAAAACACGAACAAGACGATCGAGTCAGCTTTCTTGCTTTAATTGAGACCATGTCATGTCAAGTCATTCAAAAGGAGATCAGTATAAGAAGATTGTAGTATGTGACGTTACCGATAGTGTCGAATGTGTTAGGCTTGTAAAGTACCCTTCAACCAGAAACAAGTATAAAGCCATTTAGCCTTACGCACAAAAAAAAAAAAAAAAACTTGACAAAAAAACTGGTAGGGCAAGCTTAAAGATCTTTACCCTATTTATTATATAAACATTTTACATTTATCCAAAAAGGATAAAGCAGGTTAAACATAAAATAAAACGAGAAAAATAAAAAGAGAAGACGGTGAATTTTTGATTTAGGTTCTGAGAGACACACTATTAACCAGTGTGTGTGGCGTGTGAAAAAAAAAGAAGACAACAATAACAAACAAGTATGATATGGTATGGCGATTTTGTAAAGAATGTAAACACTTCATTTAAAGTGTTTACATCTTGTTTATTTACAAAAAAAAAAAAAATAAGAAAAGATTATCTATTTTTTTTTTATTGAATATTATTATGTAAAATAATTTTCATTTCTTTTGAAATAAACGCAAAACACTATGTTTTGGATGATAAAAGCTAGTTACTCACAAAAGTGAGTTCAAAAGAGAAGCGAGTTTCAGGTGGTAACCTGGAAAAGGACCTTTGTAGATGGAGGCGCTATTGCATATTTACAAACAAAAACAAAACAAAAAAAAGTGAAACTGTCAATATTTATTTTTTTTACAAAAAAAAAAAAAAAAAAAAAAAAAAAAAAAGGTGTAAAAAAAAAACAAAAAAGAAAGAAAAAAACAAAAAAAATAGAGAATGTGGGTGCACTACCATTTAATCATTGTGTATATTCAGACCAAAAAAAAAAAACATATACATAAACTACAGCTGATAAGGATGATACTTATAACAAAGAATAGATAAATTCCCTCTTGTTTCCAGCAAGATATTCACAGCTCTCTCAAATTCCAACTGTAAACCTTTCACAGAAGCCTCATCAGCCGAATTTCCAAGATTTCTACGTGTATCAAAAGGTTCTTCTATACATAACAGTCGACTACTTTCAGCTCCTTTATCCCAACCCTTTTCGGCCTTGGTTAATAATCTACCAGATCGAATAGATATCACTTGGGTTTGATAATCAAATTCATATGCAAATTTACGAAAAAAGGCATATAATAATCCACCCACACTTTCATAATTCGTTTGTCCAAATCCAACAAGACGCGATAAATCGTCACAAAAGGATGAATTTAATCCATTGATTTCAACATTATCACTCGATATATGATGAGGTATTTCATGAAGTTTAGGTAAAATAGGTGGGTTTCGTGTTTGCAAAAAATTGATAATCATACATGTCCAAGTATAGGTAGATAATGTACCACCACTCGCTACAGATGAATCACAAAAAGGAAAATTTAATATATATATATATATATATATATGTAACTATTTTTTGAATGGTTTACCTGCATCATTTAATTTCCTTTGCTTTGCCCAATGCTTTATAATAAGTATTAAAGGGCGTACTCTAGGATCAATTGCGACATATGTTTTAATCATTCTTGTGTTTTGAAGTGAAATTGTATTATTGACATTTAAATCGCACGCTAATTCCCTTTTATATAAATGAATAAATATATATATATATATATATCAAGAATATGACAACACTTACAATATTGGATCCCATACTTTAACAATAGGAACTTTAGCTCTAGGAATTGTACGTAAAACATGAAGACCATCTGTTTAAATTTAAATGTTTAGGGATATTTTTTTCAAAAAAAAAAAAAAAAAAAAAAAACGTGTTGTTTACTTTTTCTCAACGTATTTGCTAACGTTTTAATACATCTTAAACCATTCCAGGAAGTAGAGATACAAATATCAACATCTGAACTGTTTGTACCTAAACCATTTTGAGAAGAGCTTTTATATATGTACTTATTAGTCATGATGAAAAAAAAAAAAAAAAAAAATACAACACTCACCCAAATAGGTGAACTTTAAGATGTTGATTTGGCCATTCTCGATGCAATATTTTTTCAATTTTAATCATCATGACTTGTCTTTTATTGAAGGATTGTCGTGAGGGTATTAATTTCTGAATTTAGAAAAAGTAAGTTAATGCAAAAAAAAAAAAAAATCAAATATATGTGGTGTAAATTTATTTTACTTGGTAGAGTCTCAACATATCAAAAGATAATGATTCATGAAATGATAATGTAATTGGAGGATAATTTAAATAATCTTGAGTTGTAAAGTCTTGTTTTAAACAAACGGAAGAACTTGTTGAAACAACTGTTGAATCATCAGTCAGATCAGATGAACACGATTCAAATGTAGAGGAAGAAGGAGAGTATTCTTCTTCATCGTCTTCTTCATAAAAATGAATATTAGAAAATGGCTCTTGTAACATAATAAAAAAAAAGAAGAAGTTGAGTAAAGTGAAAAGAGAGAGAGAGAGAAGAAAATATATTCAATTGATTTGGATTTAATATTCAAACGAAAAGGGTAACAAAAAAGGTGAATGTGTCATGTATCCAATCATTTTGTGTCCTTGATTTTGTACATTTTACTAAAGATAGGATCCAGTTGTGTGTGTGTGTGTGCGTGTGTGTGTACATGATGCATTTACAACTTATTCCCATTTTATCGTGATTAATACGGAGGTATTTTTTTTTTTTTATTTGCTGTCTTTTAAACGAATTCTTATTATATACGAGATATTCTTATTAGTGGTAATAGTATACCATTGTCATCCTTCTTCTCACCCTTTTATTATTTCTTTCCGCCACATACACACACACACACACACATTAAAAAAGACGGAATTTTTTTTATTTCGATTATAGATTTTACATTTTTATTCTTATGCAGTAAAAAAAAAAAAAAAAGCCATGATATGTTTACTGTAAGTAGTATATATATATATTTTTTTTTGTGTGTGCGCCATTTTACATAACGTAGGAGTTCAATCAGACAATACATAATGAGATCTCATTTTTTATATAACCTATTCTATATGCGTCTAATTGACAAAAATCCAGTAACACACACTCTTTCTTTTTCTTGTTTCCGAGTTCATGGTAAAAATTGGAAAAAGAGAGTTAGCGGATATTTAAATCTTTCTTCTGCTCTCTCCCACCCTTTTTTTACACAGGAAAAAAAAAAAAATCGGAGGGAAAATGAATGAAGATCGAAAAAAAAAAAAAAGTATATAGATGTCCTCCCCCCCCCCCCCGCCCCCTCCCTCTTTTTTTTTTCTTACTATCAAGTCTTTTTAAATGAAGATGGGTGGCAAAAAAAAAAAAAAAAAAAAAAAAAAACTATATCACAACATAAAAATTGTGCAGTATTCATAAAAAGGATCAACCTTTTTTGAAAGGGGAAGGAGAGGGGCAAAAAGGGGAAAGAAGATCTCATTCTACACAAAAAAAAAAAAAAAGCTGTTTCAGAAAAAAAAAATGCACATCATGCCTCAGGAACAATGTAATACGGAAATCCTTTGATAACATATTATAGAGCTTAATATGCAAATAGTATTTAAAGGTGGTAATTCCGTTATCTTTTTGTATAATTTATGACGGGTTCCGCGCAGGGAAACTTCAAAAGCAGTATTTTACCTTTTACATTATAGATTTTTTTTCCTGTCATGACTATTTATAATTTATATGAATCCATTTTACTCATTTATGGAATATAATGCCTCACAGCAATTTAACCCGTTTTTTTTTTTTTTTAAAAAAAAAAAGTCATACCTTCTTCTAAAAAAAAAAAATACATGATATATAATTGATGTATTACCTCCCTCAAAACTAACAAACGGGAGCATATATATGACTATGATGATTTGTATGAGAGCCCTAGATGCAGTCTTATAAAATCTTCTCTCTCTCTCTCTCTCTCTTGGCTTTCAACTGATAAAAAAAAAAAAAAAAGAACCCTAAAAATATAGTGAGTGAGTTTAGAAAAATATGCCTTTTTTTCTTCTTTAAAGCAGCACATCTATCGAGCTATTTTAATACTCTTTTTTTTATATATATATATATAAATATTTGTAAATCGTCAGTTTATTTATCACAGTAAAATTGAATGAGTGAACCTGAAGATCATTACTGAAAGCTTATCTAATATACGATTTTTTTTTTTTTGAGAACATATTTAATTATGTAGCTGATTATAAATAAAACTATATCTAAAAAAAAAAAAAAAAAAGGATAATTAAAGTGTATGTGTGCTCTTTATGATCAACATTCTTTAATATAATAATTCATTCCTTGACACACCAAAAAAAAAAAAAAAAAAAAAAAAGACCCTTTTTCTTTTATGACTCCTCATATAAAACAGGGTCCTATTTTATTAGGAGTTGCTATTATTTTGTTTCTAGAACAAAAAAAAAAGCTATGTGAGAGTGTAACCTATAAATCAATGGTTTTATTTTACACTTTATATATTACTGCTGCTTGTATGTATATACCATTGTGAATTATATTTAAACATTTCCCTTTCAAACTCGTGAACGAGTAATATGATTTTACTGTGTACAATGTGTAAGCACATGGCAGTTAGGTAACACTTTTTATATGTTTTTTTTTGTCACACTCGAGTCAAAAAAAAAGCCCTTTCTTTTAATAAAAGATTGCATAAAAAATTATTTTAAGACGTTACACCAAAGTATGTTTTAAAAACAGTCCTTTTGTTACTTGCGCACCACCACTACTCACTTGGTTGTTATTTTGTTCCACGCGCCATACAAATAGGGGCCGGTTTTTTTTTTTCTGTTTCTTTCACTCTATTTCTTTTTTATATTCCAAAATGAATCTTCCTCGCCGTTACCCTCTTACACACTCTTGTTTTACTACATACGTTGTTCAGACAAGAAATAAACTACTCTGAAACATGCAAACTACATGTCCATGGTAAGTTTACCACAAAGAATCGAATAAATCTCATTAACAAATACTTATTTCTTTGCAGATGCTTGGATCCATCGGCTGCATGTACTGGATATAGATAATATTCTGTTTGGGTATATTAAGGAAGAACGTATGATACCTGTATCCAGTGGGGGCTTTTTTTTTTTTAGGAAAGGTGGATGAGTCTATAACCCAAACTAGGATGCTCCTGATGGAGAAAAGATTGGAAGTGCTCTCTCTCTCTCTCTCTCTCTCTCTCTCACTCACACACACACACACACACTCTCTCTCTCTCTCTCTCTCTCTCTCTCTCTCTCTCTCTCTCGGTGGAATAGACACCAATTTGATAAAGATGTTAGACATTTTATATGATTGCTGATCATTTACCTGAGTCCCTAACAACAAATCCAGTAAACTTACCCGGTACCTCAAAACTGCCCGCATATCAAATACTTCTCGGGTATTTCATTACATGCGTAAGCATCTCAATGATTGGTTTTGAAACGTTTGTTAATCTTAAACGTATTAAACATAGTGGTGAGTCGTGTTGCAGCGTCACGAAGGTAGTAAGAAATCAGAATGGACTGTTGTGTGAAGGTAATGATGATAAAAGGACTGTCGTAAGATAGACTTGCTATTGAATGCATCTATGGATATAAGCTCCTCTGAAGGGCAGAAAAGGTTGGTGCTAGTGTCAGCCTGGCAGCAACGTTATATATATATATGTATATATATATTTTTTTTTTAAAAAAAAAAAAAAAAAAACTTTCGCAGTTACTGAGGTAGAGAGATATTATAAAGTAGGGACCCAAAAAATCCTCTTTTTATATCAAGTTCCTTCTTCTATTAGACCTAAAAGCTCATAGTTATATCGCTTAAACAAGGTTCGTTGAAGGAGGATGATGAAATTATTAATACAGAGTTTCTTGCATACATATCGAATTGTTTTTTTTTAAAAAAAAAAGACGCATGGTCTAGTTATTGGAGATGATAGAGAAAAATGTCTCAGGACTTGATGATTTAAAGAGAATGTGGAAAAGTTGACACCAAAAGTCGTATGAAATATTTCAAAACGTTGAGCTAAGAAGCAACGATTCAATCATGTGTATTTGTGAAATTATAATCAACTTAATTACATATCATAGATTGATTCGGATGTCAGTGAAGCCAAATGGGTATAAGTATACTCAAAAGTTGAGACTTTTCTGTGGCCTTAAATAGTGAGCGTATTCTTTAATGTAACGTTATAAAAAAAAAAAACTATGGCTTATTATTTACTGTGGCAAGTAATTTTCGTGTGTGTTATTTTACATACGTAGGAGTTATTGAGATAGACTGTATTCATTCCATGTATAATGCTTCTTGTGACAAAAATTCGGTATAAAAGGTAAAATAACTCTCTTGCTTCCGACAAATTTATGGGAACCTCAGCAGTTTTTTTTTTTTTTTTTAAAAGAAAAATCACGTCCTTTTTTTTTTTTTTTTAGAAAAAAGACATGATATAAAATAGATGCGTTATCTCCCTCTCAACCTTAACAAACGGGGTCATATAACTGATGATTGTATGAACCCTAACTTAGATGTAGTTAGTCTTATAAATATTTTCTCTTGGCTTTTTTTAAGTAAAAAAAAATGAGGATCCACATAGGTGACTTTAGAAAAAAAAAAAAAAGTGAGTGCTTCTTTATGTTGAGACATTTTATAAACATTGTTGTAAATCGTCATTTTATTTGTTTAAAAAAAAAAATGCTTTTCTGTAGTTAAACCTGAAAGCTTATTACCTAATAATAAATATTAACTATTCTTGGGAAACATATTTAGCTGATTATAAATAAAACTTATAAATGAAAAAAAAAAAAAGGATGATCAATTAATAATAAAGTGCGTGTGTGCTCTGAGTAATGATCAACAACATTCTTTAATAATTCATTCCTTGACACACACACACACAAAAAAAAAAAAAAGACCCTTTCTTTTATGACTCCTCATCTAAATCAGGGTCCTATTCTACTTTTATAGGAGTTAAAAACAAAAATATATGTATATTATAAAATATATCGGAACGCGATGGTTTCTAGAAGTGTAACCTAAAATGTTTAATACACTTTATATTTTACTGCTTATAATATACTTTGTATCGTTGCGAATTATATATATTTTTAAACGTTGCTTTCAAACTTATGAATGAGTAGTATGATGAATGTATAATGTACATACATGTGTAAGCACATGGCAATTAGGTAAGGTATACTTTTTTATATTATATGAGTTATTTTTTTTTGTCACACTCGAGTCAAAAAAAAACCCCCCCTTTTATAAATAACAAGATTGCATAAATACACGTTCAATGTTACACCAATGTGTGTCATACTTTTTAAAAACAAAACAGTCCTGCTTATTATATACTTAGTAAAAATGAACCGGGAGAGAATGTGTATAAGTATTAAAATTAACCTTATTTATTCATGACAAAGAGAAAAATAGAGAAAAGAGATAAGAAGAAAGAACAATAGGGGAAAGGAAAACGAGTTGAAATACAAGATACAAATAATGAACCAAAAAGTAAAAAAAACGATCAGATTAAAACCATTGGTGCTTCACTTTTTTTTTTTTTTTGTGACTTTTTTTAATTTACCCTTTGTTTCAAGATTTTTATAACACAACTTTTTTTCTTTTCCCTTTTTTTTTTTTTATTTTAAATTCTTTTCTCTATAAGCTAATATGGTATAGTCATTTTATTTTTATTTTTTTCTTATAAAGTGAGTTTAATAAATTAAACCTTTTTTCTTTTTTAAAAAAAAAAGGCAACTTCATTAAAAAGTAACATTTTACAAACTACAGACTCGATTGAAGTAAGTTATAAAAAGTAAAAAAAACGCCCTTTTTTTTTTTCTAAAAAAAAAAAACCATAGGATATGGCAGTAAAAAATCATCGACGACAAGTTTCTCATGGACTTGAAATCAATACAACGAAAACAAACGCATTTTTCAATACAGCAGATATACCCACACCACGTCCACCACCTTCTATATCTCGTAAAATCTCAATTAAACAACATCATACCAACACAAGTCATAGTATATCACCACCTTCTCCTTCCATCTTAACAAACAAATTAGAAGAAGCAGAAGATGATGGTGATGATTTATATCATCATGATAGTTATGCAAACAGGTTAAGACATTTAGTTGCTTCATCACGTCAATCCCCTTTAGCTCCTGCTCCATCACCTATTCCACAACACTTGAATGCAAAAAAGGTACTTCATCATCACAACTCTCCTTCTTCTCCACTGCTTAAATCAGCTGTTTATGATGACAATGAAACGATGGTCATTGATGAAATCTTATCTTTGCCTACACCTCATCCACAAACAAGTACCTCCAGTACAACCACAAAACAACAACAACAACAACGTCACTTTATTTTTCCTACAAATACGACACATGACCCCATTATTCCTGTATTATCATTCAATATTTTACAAACTTCTGAACCTTCAACCATTCCAAGATTATCAGAAAATTTAAAATTAGGTGATGATCAAGATATTTTAATGACGCATGGTTCAACCAGAGTACAAGATTTAGATTTGGTTGGAAATCAAATTGGGTCCTATCGTATTTGTAAATTATTAGGTGTAGGTGCTTTTTCTCATGTTTATTTAGCTTCTCATGTGGATTCCAATGTATTGTTTGCTATTAAAGTCATGCAAAAAGGAAAACTATTAGATGATCCTCGTGTTCGTTCAAGTATAGAGAGAGAAGTAGGTGTATTAAAGGTAAAAAAAAAGTGAAAAACATTATTTTTATTTGTGGGTCCCATTTTAATTTATCTCTGTAAAATTTATAGTTTGTAGATCATCCGAATGTTGTTCATTTAGAGGCTACCATGGAAACTGAACATATGATGTGCATCGTTTTAGAATATGTAGAAGGTGGTGAATTATTTGAATTTGTACAGAAAATGCATCAACAATTACGTATCACAGAAAATAGTAACATTGATGAATCCATTGTCAAACGAATATTCTTACAATTGGTACATGCTGTGAAATGGTTACATAAACATAATATTGTTCATAGAGATTTAAAATTAGAAAGTAAAGTATATATATAGACAGATGTATATATAATACACAGAACTAAACATAATCAAATTTAGATATTTTAATTCATAAAAAAAAGGACACTGGAGAAGAAATATTAAAAATCACGGATTTCGGTCTAGCACGCGTGGTGGATCCGGAATCACCTTTATTAACCACTCGATGCGGTAGTGAAGAATATGCAGCACCCGAAATCATTCAACAATCAAAGGAAGGTTACGATGGTAGAAAGACAGATACTTGGTCTCTAGGTATCATCTTGTATTCTCTCCTCGTAGGTTATTTACCATTTCGTTATGATCCACGTAAAAATGAACGCGTCTCTCAATTGTTTTATCGTATTGTACGCGCTGAAATCAAATGGCCAAAAGATACTCAATTATCTCAAGATGCAAAAGATGTTGTAAAAGCTATATTAAATCCTAATCCACTTAAAAGAATACCCATTGATCAAATTGAAGAGTTACCTTGGTTTCATTCATAACAATTCAAATAAACAAAACTATTCAAACTCCGTTTCACAATTAAAATCAACCGTTAAAATATTACATCTTTTTTTTTTTTTTTTTTCTTGTCTTTATTTCTCTCTTTCTTTATATATTACATTATGTTTGGTGCAGTTACCCTATTCTTATCAGCAGTTGTACTGTCTGCTATACTTTTATTCTTGATGGTGTTTTTCGTAAGTTGTAGGCTTTATCTATCTAGTTTATATAACTAATGCGCTCATTCTTGAAAAAAAAAAAAAAAAAGGTCATCATGTTTTCAGACTTGGAATGTGATTATATTAACCCTATCGATCTCTGTAATAAACTCAACCAGGTAAAAAGAAATACTATATACTTGAACAGAAACGAGTGGAATAACAATTATTCAGTTTGTTTTGCCCGAGATGGCACTTCAAGCCTTTGTCTTTTTCATCTTTCTCGTAACAGGTCATTGGTTACCAATGTTGTTTAATTTACCTGTATTAGCTTTAAACATTAGAAAGTAAGTTACCATTCAAAAAAAAAAAAAAAAGAGAGAGAGAGAGAGATCTAATGTCATTTTTTTTTTTCAGGGTCACAAACAATGCTCATATGTACGATGCTACAGAAATCTTTCGTACATTATCCAAGCATAAGAAAGAAAGCTTTTTAAAGCTTGGATTTTACGCTTGTGTAAGTTATAAGATAGATATTCAATGACATAGATACTAATTTTTTTTTTTTTTTTTTTTTTTATAGTCATTCTTTTATTATCTTTATTGTATGATTGTTGCTTTAATTGCATCTGATTAAGAATGAAAAACCTTCGAGAAAAATATATATATATATATATTAGATATTATGTAAATTTAACGCATCAACCCACACTAATAATAATAATAAAAAAAAAAAAAAAAAAAAAAACCTGGAAAAGGCAATTCAAAAACAAAATATTTACAAAATTTTATTTACAAATTTAAACTTGTTCTTCTCCGTCAGATTCTTCTGTGACATAATCTTTTCCACGAAAATCTCTTTTACATAAAGGACATTTCGAATTAAGTCCTAACCACTCAGTTACACATGAATGATGATAATGATGATCACACCTACATGATATTATAAGTGAGAAATTTTTAATGATATAAGCACTATATACTTTTTTTTTTTTTACCAAAGTTTACAAACAAGTTCATTATCTTCATATTCTGATAAACATATAGTACAAACTGCATCTTCTACCCTCGGTATCGTCAAATACTTGTTTGTTTTCGGTAAATTATCTTGTTTCTTTTCTGTTGTTCGCTTAAAGATCTTTTTAAAATAATTCGATTTTTTCATTGTAGTAGTATGATTTGATTCCTGTGGATGATGAATGACTGTATCATCTACTCCATCTGGCGTTTGTTGATCTGAACTACTAGCAGGTGCTTTGTATTTAAATACTGGTATCTTTGCAATCTCTTCTTTGGTACCTCCTACCATCACATTGGATATATTGATATTAAATGTTCGCATGGCCACTAATAGATAGACTTTATTTATCAGCATATGATCATATTATAATACGAGCCCTTTTACTTAATTTACTTACCTAATACACACGGAAGACAGAAAACAACTGAAGCACAAGCTAAAAGTGGCACCAATAAAATAGTGTAACCAAACAGGATCCAAGTAAGTATCGTATAAAAATACGGACCTGCTACTTGTGAGCAATCTGATTTGGAAAACACAAGATAATTACCAACAATAAACCATAAAATAGCAAATAAATCTAATAAAGATTTCACCCTTTTTTTTTTTTTTTTATATATATATAATAAAATTTTAGACTTTAACATACACTTTTTTTTTTTTTTTTTTTTTTTTTTTTGCGTATTATACCTTTCTACCCAACCACTTACAATAGTAGAAGGTTGACGTCTATTCTCTTGTTCTGTTTGTTCCTCTGTTACATTGACTGTATTTGTACCTGTATTTGTGTTAGATGATGCTGGTGTTGTGGTATCTGACGTAAGATTGTTGTTATTATTTCTTAATCGATTCTGCTGTCTTCCGCCTCCTCCTCTTCTTCTTCTTCTTGGCATAAACAAGTGTTGATAGATAGATAAAGGTAATGATAAACCTACTCGAATGACAAAGATAACCAGGTATAACTCAAGTGGTCTCTCACACGATAATTGTTGATTTTTACCTATAATAAGAATAATCACTGTTGTCGAAATCTTTTTTTTTTTGGGGGGGGGAGGGGGTTATTATTTTTTGTTTTTCGTGATATTAAATTTAAAAAAATGTACTATACTTGAATAAGTGAAAGTGAAATGGATATTAATAAGAGTATCTTGGTAGCTCCAGATATTTGACTCCATGCAAATAATAACCAGTTGGTTCGAACTGTACGAGGTGAAGTATCGTTCGGTGTTTCGGTTATCACTTGATTATTTGGTTGTGATGTTTCCATTGCAACGGATATTTTTATATATATACAAGAAAGAGAGAAGAAAAGAAGAATTCACAAAAAAAAAAACTATTGTTAAAAAAAAAAATGCGAACCATCTGACTTTTTTGTGGTCGATAATCTATCCAGACTTAAATGGGTAATAATAATAGGGATTTGACTTCAATTTATCATTTTTGTACTATTTTCAGTCTATTAAAAAAAATATATGATGTATTCATTGTTATTATTATTATTATCTTTGTTAAATTTCACGTTATCTTGTCATGAGCCCATCTTTTAATTGTTATAAAATACGACGGTTTTATTATCTTGTCATGAGCCTTTTTCATTGCTTGTAATCTCCGAAATACACACTAACTCCCAAATTAAGAATAAATCTCTCCCCCTCCTTATTGACAGTAAACTATTTGCTTTCTACCGAGATTTCATAAAAAATTCGGTTTCACTCTATAACAACTTCTTTTTATTTTATTTTTTTTAAAAAAAAAACGATTTTTACGGTTTTTATTTTCTACACAGTGTACGTCTCTCTATATTAATAATATACTGTTCATAACTGGTACATATTACAATTGTCCGTTTACAATTCGTTTTACATAAATTCGATAAGGTTGAAAGATGTACTACACTGATAATCTATTTGCATTAATTCATAAAATGTATTGATAATCTATCATCATCATCTTTTTTTTTTTTTTTTTTTTTTACATAAAAAAAAAATAATAATCTCGGATATGTATACATGTATATTGAAAATGATTCCATGTACCCGCCGAAACATAACCGTAAATTGTGCTGTTAAAATCAACGGCTTCAATACAGGACCTATATTAAAGTTTAGGCATATATGTATCTTGATCGTTTTCTCTTACATGCTTAACTAACATGATGGTGAATAAATATGTAACGATTTTTAATTTCTGGCGCCTCTGTAACTTTATTAATATTATAGACTATAAATACGTGCTTTAAAAAAATTTGTTTTCTATTTATCGAATTCATTTTTCTTGTGATATAAATGTTTGGGCAATTTTCTGTAAAAGTTTTGAACCAGTCTATATTAGCTTTTCAGTCTGAGAACAAACTTGTTTTTGTTTTGCTTCTTGTATTTTCTTTAATATGTGCATTTAAATAGAGTTGATCCCATCATATCATGTCGCTCTTTTTACTAACTAAAGTAGTGCTTTGGAATAAACTTTCATCAACCATGAGATTGAATTGTTATGAAAGAGAATATTTGTTTCAAAACGAGAAAATTTTCAGTATGCAAAATTGAATCACAATAAAGTACACTAACTACCTTAATTATGGGTGAATTCTTGGGACATCATAATCCGCGGGCTTTTGGCCTTTGGAGTTCCTGATTGTGTTGTAGAGGAGTTTATGTGGTGCCTTTTGAGCTTTATACGTTAACCAAAGGCCTCATAGAGCTAATATTGCACTTATAATTTATCGACCGTAACAGTCAAAGTTTAGTTATAAATAAAAACAAATATTTTGCAAATTGATTTTTGCAATGAATTAAAAGATATATAATAAAAGAAGAAAAAGGTAAATATACATAATAATAATTAAAAAAAAAATTCTAGCCGTGAAAAATGGTGTAATCTTGAGGGCAATCTTGAGGGAAACTTGTTGGATGGTACATAAGATAGGACACTTTAACAAAAAAGAATGGTTTTATTTACGTATGTCACAACATGTCAAAGGAAATTAGGCTTAATCTGGACTTTTTGTTTATTAAAATAGTTAATTAAAAAAAGTTACTAGTGCTTTAGCCTTTACAATCCGGAAAGGAAAAGTTTCTGAATTCAAAGTTTCCCAAGACAAACCACGAGGAGGTCCACTAGCTGAAGTCTCAAAAATAAGAATGCAACGGATAAGTACAACAACACAACAGTCAATGATACTATTTTTCTTAGAGATGACTACCAAGATAAGAACCATCAATCCAACTCTCCCTTCGATATTCGTATGGTTTTACGTGCCATTACACCCAGGATTAAACTGCACGAACCGCTCGTAAACGAGGACGGAAGAGAAGGAGACAGGACTTACCAAGATAGAACATACTCGTCAAAAAATAGAATCACTAACTGCTGCAGTGTTGTGGCAACAATCAACCTTTGATCATAATACTTTCCTTTGAGATGACATCTACCGAGATGAGAACCATCAATCCAACCCTCCCTACGATATCCGTATGGTTTTACGTGCCATTACACCCAGGATTGAACTGCACGAACCGCTCGTAAACGAGGACGGAAGAGAAGGAGACAGGACCCATCAAGATAGAGCATACTCGCCAGAAAATAGAACTCACAAAACTTGATCATTGCTTTTACAAACCCGTTGCATTGCTGAAACTGTTAGAAACTGCTTGGAAACATAATATAAAAAAAAAAAATAACTTACCATCATAACAACAACCGTTTTGTCCTTTTGATTTCAAGTTCCAGCAGATTACAAATAGCGATATTTTTAAAATGAGTGTTAGAAACTGTTAGAAACTGCTTGGAAACATAATATAAAAAAAAATGACTTACTATCATAACAACAACCGTTTTGTCCTTTTTATTTCAAGTTCCAGCAGACTACAAATAGCAATATTTCTAAAATGAGTGTTAGAAACTGTTAGAAACTGTTTGGAAACATAATATATATAAAATAAAATAAAGAGTAACTTACCATCATAACAACAACAACTAAAGCAGCACCAGTATTAGTCAGAGCAATACCTATCATAGCAACACCCGTCATAGCAGCACCTGTCATAGCAACACCACCAGCCATAACAATAACCGGTAACACTAATAAACAAACACCCGGTGATGACAGCAGAAAATCGATACTATGGCACCATATTAACTGTATCACAAATAGAACAAGATACCCGACAAAAAGAAACCCAGAAGCAACTGGT
Source organism: Pilaira anomala (assembly GCA_025716855.1). Lineage (NCBI taxonomy): Eukaryota > Fungi > Mucoromycota > Mucoromycetes > Mucorales > Mucoraceae > Pilaira > Pilaira anomala. The sequence goes on from JAIXMQ010000087.1 coordinate 88,287, forward strand.
ATTCAAATCTTTAAATCTTTATGCAGCAATACACTTAACTTCCCAGAAGTAAACTTCTAGGACCAGGAACTATCCCATGGTAAGTTAATTACAGATGAAGAATAAAGAAATGTCGAGATCTATACTAATCTGCAAGTAGAGAACTAATGCATTACACTTCGAGAAGTGCTGATTGCGGCATGTCAAAACATTGTAAATGTTCCACGGTAAGAAAACCGCTACATTCGCATCACAATCAAACAATAGAACACCATACTTTGCAAAAGAAAAGATAATGATGGGTATAAAAGGAGGAACAACAGGGTTATTTTGTATATTTTTTTTTTATTCGTAATCTTGATGATGACGTTTCCAAAAAAAATTATGATAAAAAAAAAAGTGTGTCACAAAAAAAAACCACAGAGACTGAAGCGCCGTAGAAACAGAATTTATTATTATCTCACCTTAACATAAACTTAAAGGCTTTATTATTTTCAAACTAATGTTGTGATTACAGTCTTTGGTTAGATTGAAAGTTTAATTGAGCTCCATGGGCGAGTTTAACAGTAGGTAAAAGAAAAGAATACATACGAAAGAGCAACAGTGGAAATATTATTAC
>JAIXMQ010000088.1:0-87518 GCA_025716855.1 Pilaira anomala
CTTTTTTTTTTTTTTGCTTTTCCCTTATCAGCTGACAAGCGTGACGTTATTATTAAAGGGAGGTAAGATAACGGTTACGCCAACGTTAAAGAGAAAATACATTAGCCTGTGTTTTTTTCAAAAAGAAAAGAAAGATATATTAAATTATACTTTTTCGTTTGTTGTAAAAAATAAAAATAAAAAATCGCTGCTATCAAAAATGTTGAAACGTGTAGCACAAGACCTATTTTTGTTTTGATCGGCAGTTAATTCCTTACTTCACGCGTTTCCGTTTTATTTAGTTTCGTGATGGAGAATGTCAGTGTAACTCAAGCCTAGTTTTTAGCTTTATGCACTACACAAAAATTGAAGAAAATCATGTTGTCCTTTATGGCAAAGTAAAGTAATACAACTAACTAAATTGTGATACAATGATATGGTTTTTTTTTTTAACACGTTGAATAATAATAAACCAAAAATTGGGGTTGTGTGAGATTTAAAAAAAAACAAGCTATAACTTTATTATTATAAAAAAAAGAAAGAAAAGAAAAAAGGAAAAGGGCATGTAATATTTTCATAGTAGACTGTACAATTTTTTTTTTTTTTTTACATCATTGGATGTTCATCAATAAACAAAAACTTATTCATTTTTCGAGGATTAAAATAACGAAACCTTGCTTGATTTTTACCACTTGTAGTTTGTTGTTGATCTGGTGGTATATATGCGTTAAATTGTACAAAGGGAGGTGCAGTTGAAAAAGAAGGCCTACGATCATGAGAAGTATCTTGTATAAAAGTTGTAGTAGTATTATGTGTATTATTAGTCGTATTATTTGATTGTTGTTGAGATGATAATGATGATGATGATGTTGTTGTTGTTGTTGTTGGAATGGTTTGTATACTAAATTGATTCTGAAAAGAAATTGATCTTCTAGGTTGTTTTGATGGTTTATTATTATTATTATTATTAGTTGTTGTTTTAATTATAGGTGGTGTAGTTGATACCATAGGTTTTGTGTCGTTGTTAATTTCATTCTTGATTAGTAATGCTGTATCAGAATTCAATATAACATGAGGCTTTAAATGTGCTAAAAAGAAATCAGGTCGATTTTGTTTACTATCTTCTTCTTCTATTAAAGTTGTATCGGGTGTAGGATAAGATGAACCAAGATGATGTCGACGAATTTCAACTTGAATCCAATCTGCTACTTGAAACCAGTTCTTGCAAGAGAATCTAAATTCACGCGTATTTTGAAGTACTTCATATGATTTACGAAGTCCATTTGTAAAATCTTCTATTTTGATACCATAAAGAATCTTGGCTTGATCTGCTGATGAAATACAAGTGTGATAGATATCCATAGCAACCGAAATCACCTCCGCTGCGCGCCATAATTCATCTCGATCAAACGCACATCGACCGATATCAGCCATATTACAAGTCTTGATTGCACTTAATTGTGTTAGAGCAGTAGATAAACAAATATTAAGTGATTCTAATGAACTTTGACTAGGTCGAGTATCATTCATTTCAGGTATAAACAATTTATGAAGAATAATACGAGTTGCATTATATTCAATATTCACCCGAAGACAAGATAGGAATAAATCTTCACAACCATATTCAAAACCACTATCAAACACCAAGTATTGCGGTAAAGCCTTATGAAAATCAATCAGACGACGATCATATTCAGCTAATTGTTCTACGGTCAATTCAGCATTTTCACAATCATAAAGAGCAGCTACAATATCACTTTGAATTCGCCAAAGAGAAAGACAATGAATGAATGTGATGACACCATTTTCAGCTTCATCAATATCTTGTTCAAACACTTGTGGTAAGTCTACTTCACCAGGATATTTAGGTTGTGGCGTATTCTTTGGAGCACCAGAAGTCCATAATGAAAAATCAACGGCCCAAACAAACCACCAAAGTCTTGTATCCATTTCTTTATCATAACAATCTACATCTTCATTTGCCATACGAGGATAAATATCGAGTTGATGAAGAGCATAAGCCGCCATACCAGCATAATGATGTCTTTTTGAAGGTTCAGCACGAATACTCATAAATAATAAAGCAGCAATTGTATATCTATCAGGAGTATCAAACGATTGAGCTAAACATTCACGAGCTTGACTAAAGAAATATTCTTCTTGTTCTTGTAATTTATCTTGATTCTTTAAAAAGTAATCATATCCAGGTTTAGGATGATGAATGACAGTATGACGAAAAGCATAAGAACAAATAGCGTTTACAATTAAAGTATCTGTAGGAGATTCATGCGCATTATACCAAATCATGAACTCATCTCTTCTAATAATTGGCTTGAATCGAACCCAACAAGTAAAAAATGTATCAATACAAACATCAGCTATTTGACGTAAACTTTTTTCAGAATCATAACTTGAATTTGGATTACTAAGTTGTCCAAGACGATTGGTAGATGCAAAAAAATTAACTGGTTTTGTATTATTACTCTTATTTCGATAGAGTAACATTTTATCTACGGGCCGCTTCTTTAGTGATGTTTGTGTGACGGAATTGAGATTTTCGCAACCAGAAGAAGAAGAAGAACACATTTGACTGAATGTATCAATTAATATTCGCAAGTCAGATGCATTCGATACTTTTGCTTCCAAGTTAATACCATTTTCGCTGTAAGAGAAATGAATTTTTGATAACATATCTGTTAATACTGGATTATCAGTTAATAAAGAAGGATGTATTGATTCTGTTAATGATTGTGATGTAGTTGTATGATTTAAGATAGGTGAAAAACAAGAATTTGATCTTTGTTTTGTAGATGTTGTAGATTCTATGGTATCATCTTGCCAAAAATTATTTGAATTTGGTGAGACTTGATCATCAAAACTACAAGATTCAAGATAATTTGTTGTTGTAGTAGTTGTAGAATAAGGTATATCGATTGGTACAGTAGCCGGGGTGACAGGAAGTACATAATCCATGGGTGGAGAAGAAAGTACAGATGATTCATAAGGATAATAATCATATGATGAATAAGATTTATTACTATTATTCCAAGCTTGAGGTAATAATGAATTATCAGAAGCATCGTTTTTATTTGAATGATGATTATAAATTTCAAAAGTTGAAGTTGTATCGTGCATATACCAATCATCTTGGTCATTAGTTGAAGACATATCTGCTCTAATTCGCTTTGTTGATCTTTCTACAGTGTCAAAAGGCATAATAATATAAAAAAAAAATAAAAAATAAAAAAATAAAAAAAAAGAGAGAGAGAGAGAGAAAGAAAGAAAAAAGAAGCGGTGGGAAAAAAGTTTTACATTATATGTATATATATAACATAATAATCAGTTACACCAATAACTTTCTTCTGACTCAATTTTCAGTGATTGGATACACTCTAAACTATATTAGAAGGCTTAGAAGTTGAATTTATAAACATATTATCAATTGCTATGTAATTCCTGTTTAATCAAAACATTCGATTCCATCCTTTATTTTTTTATATTTCTTTTTGAAAATATATAACTAATTTTTCCTGACTTTTCCGAGATTATCACTCTTATCAAAAATAACTTTACAGGTCCGCATTCTTATATATATATATATTGTTATTTACATTTGTAGTTTTTTTCCAACTGTCTAACTACTCAATATACAATTGTAACTTATTTGCTTATCTATTATTAAGCTTATCGATGATAGTATAGATTGTAATATTTCAAGGTCGTAAAACTTTTTTTTTTTTTTTTTTATTGGCCTATTACCTATTTTAAACAAATATATTTTAAGCGCAAAAAAGAAAGCCTGCGAAAGTATCACCATTCTCTTTTTCTTGTCTTCAACAGCAAACATAAGCTGATGACATATAGTCGTATTATTTCACAATGCAAAAATAATAATAATAATAATAATAGTAATAAAAAGTGGTGGCACATTGATTTGTGTACCTTTTTGTAAATCTTGACAAAAAGCCAATTGAATAAATAACATTAAAAGCTCGCAATAAGTTTTTTATAACTCTATTGAACATGATAGGTTCCTTTTTTTTTTTTTTTAAATACGCTAAACAATTTTTTTTTTATAACCGGGCCCTCTCTCTTTTGTATTTTTTGTTTTCATCATGTGCTGCCAAAAAAAAAAAAAAAAAAAAAAAAAAAAAAAAAAAAAAAAAGGTTTTCTTGTCTTCTCGTCTTAATTTTTAATATGACAAAGATTCTTTTTGTCAAATAGTTTTTCAGCCGGGATGATTTGTTTCAATAAAAGGGAATAATGGGCACATGTATTTTATATTTCATGTATTATCGATTTTTCTTTTTTGCTTTTTTTGATTTGTTTTTGTTGCACTTGGTGTTCAAGACTAAGACATTTATGGACACTTGGGAATATAAAAGAATTGATAGATACGACTAGGTACCGTTTTCCTTATCAATCACTCAAGCTTATATATATATATATATTATTACTTCAAAAATACTAAAAAGATTCATATTTACTTTATACCAGTAATAACTAAAAATAAAAATGACGAGACAGAGAGGGAGTGAAAGAGATCACATGCGATACAGTGTAACTAAGAGCTTTAATTCTGCACGTTTTATCCCATGGGAGGAAAAATGACTAAACTCCAAATGGTTTTGTCGTTTTCCGCAATCTATACCCTCTTTGTCATACGATGAAAGGAGAATACTCCAAACGACTTGTCATGAGAGGACAGAAGCGATCCATTCAATCGTTTCATTGGTAAATATATACGTTATGTCGCACGCCATTTGGACATAAATTGGACCATGGAATAAAAACTCGATTTACAGCATGTTTGTACAATTTTTTTTTTTTTTTTTACTCGCCACTTAAAAACCAAGTATCTGTTTCGCTCTTCGTTTAATCCCTTCTTTTCTTATTTTTGATCTGTCTTTTTACTTTGAATGTGAACATGTCCTAAAATATATCACATTAAAAAGACCCATCATCACTCTATCTAATGGCCCATCATCTTTTAATATATAGACTGTGATACCCATAATTTCCTTTTTTCTTGATTGAGAAAAACAGAAGATGATAGGTATCATCAAAGTTTTTTTTTTACTTTATTTTAAAAAATAGGTCCGTAGTTAAATCAAAAGTGTACAAAGAAAATCCCCCTTTTTTTGTGCGTGTGTACAAAATACTACGGCATTTACTCAGATAAAGTTGATAGGTTAACTTCTCCAAGTTCCACTCATCAAGCTATTTATTTACAGATTACACAGTTTTGTTTTAACTTCAGCTTTTTACTGCTCTTTTTCAGACATTTTAATATTACAATAGTTTTTATTCATTTATTTATGTACATACATGTTAAACTCTATTGTCTTTTATCGATATCGCAGCATACAATTAATTAAACAAGAATAAATAAATACCAAATATGTATGTTTATAATAAGAAGATTACTGAATTTTGTCTAGTATGTATACGAAAAAATAGATCCTTTTTACTGCAATGCTCAACTCGTTACTGAATGTAGTAATTCTCACTGTAAATATGTAAATGAAACCATAAAATTACACAGTCAGTTTTTTTTTATAAATATATTTATAATAAACTCGATTGACTTTTTAAACCCTATGTTGAACTTAAATGAACCTTAAAGTTTATTGTAACAGAGTTCATTAGTTTTTTTTTTTTTTTTTTTAACTATCCCTTTTATTCTGTATTAAATAAACATAAAACAGTGCTGCCTTAACAAAACTTATATATACAATACATCTTGTTACGAATAAAAAAGACGTCTTTAAATAAAATATACAAGCGACAATGATCTACTCATTCTTGTTACACGGCCAGTTAAGTATTTTTCATCTTTTTTCCTTGGATTCTGTGGAGCTTATAATTTTTATCAGCTTTATATTATTTATGGAACTTATTTTACAGAATACAATAATTATCGTGCCATGGTGACACCTATAGAAGAATTAAAAAGAATGTTGTAATAGTTGTTATTGTTCATTTTTACATAAATCAATGAAATGCATATCTCTGATAATATAGAGACTGATCCTGACCTATATAGCATATATGTTTAACAAAGCAAAGAATTAGACGCACGGGCCGCTTGGGCATACAAAAAAGAAATGTCTCGATAAAAATTAAACTCTAAAATATCTCATAACCAAAAGAGGTTACTTTCATACGATTTACTTCCTTTTAACATCCAACCTTTTAAGTAGGTCGTGAAAAAAAAATAAAAAATGTCGTAATGGTTTTATTCAATTTGTCGTTAATCTCTCTGCTATTTTCTAAAGATCATAAGACCCTTTTTACGGGCGGTGTAACAGAATTAAAATCAGCTACTTTGCCACCGTGTGTTTTCTTAAACTATAAGAACCGGAGAACTTGTAGCATGCAAATTTCAAAGAAAGAATCCTTTTTTTTTTAGAACCAAAGGTAAAGTTAACTGGAGGGGAATGTAAACCGATGTCTTTGATTAAAAGAGCCACACAGTCCTTTAGTGATATATAAGAAAACATTAGTTGAGGACTGTACCGAATACAGTATCATTATTACGTTTAGTTAGCCAAAATTTATTGTTTTTCTCAGGAAATAATGTGTACGAGCTTGTACACTTGAATTCTATGATAAAAAAAAAAAAAAAAAAAAAAAAAAAAAAAAGTTTTATTTTGAAAGAAATTATGTATTTTAGTTTTTTACTTCTTTGAAGTGCAAAATGACAAGCGATAATGTTCATCGGAAAGATTTTTCCGGTGATTCAGTCTACCTGTTAAATATTCACACACTTGTTGCCTGTAATAATCATAAAAAGTATTTCATCCCCGCAAAAGGCTGCTCTCTTTTACAGATAGTTTATAACCCAGTTAAAATTCTGCATACGAGCTCAACGCGATAAGCAAAATGTCGGTATTAATTGTCATTTTGTTTGAAAGCCATAACATCCGTTCCGCTATTTCTTATATCATTTCTTTTTTTTTTTTTTTTTTTTTTTTTTTTTTTTTTTTTTTTTTTTTTTGGTTTCCAACTTACTGAATCTATTAGTAAAGATTATCACATTAATCAAGACCCGTCATCTTTTCAATGACCCATCATCGTATATAGTCTGTGCTACATATTTATTTTATTTCGATGTCAAAAAAAAAAAAAGAGTAAGTCGTTGAGTTGAGTTCATAAATAATCGATAATCAAACACGCTCGAGTACTCTCATCAAAATGGTTTAATCTGAATTATATCTACTGATCGTACTGATTCTTGTTTCAACCTCAGCTTCTACTACCTTTACCATTTTCAACAATTGTTTCATTTTAAGCAAAATGATTTATTTGTCTCATGTTGTATATATACAAACTATTAATACTTACATGTTGAAAAGCGTTCTTAGATTATAAACAATGAGTAATAAAATGCCAGACATGCTGTTACAGAATATTGTTAGTATGCAATTGTTATGATTTTGCTTAATCCGATAGAAATTATGGCACAAAAATAAATATCTTTGCTGATTGATCCCCGAAATTTTACAAGGTTTAATTTAGTAACTTGTTGCGAATATGATGTTATTGTTTGCATTAACAGTATTTTGACGCGCCTCTTTTTTTTTTTTCTTTGTAATTATTTTAACCGTGAAATAGAAACTGATTTTTTTTTAAAACTAGGGTTTATCGATGAATGTGAAACAAATTTGAAGTGCACTTATACTTTTAATGGGGGACAATCAGGAATAATCAGATACCAAAAAAAAAAAAAAAAAAAAAAAAAAAAACCTTGTAAATTGCGTCACGGAGTTTGTGACACGGGTCTTTAAGTCATACATATAATCAAGAGATACCTTTTTTTTTCTCTCTTTTTCTTTTCTCTTTTTCAATAACCCTTTTTTTTTTTAAAGAAAACTATATATTATTAAAATGCCCGGAGGTGGTGAATATCCTACAACTAAAGAGACCCCCAAGAACAAGGCCTGTCTTATTTGTATTGACGGTTGGGGTATCTCTCCTCTCAAAGATCATCTCGGTGATGCTATTTACAATGCTGAAACTCCTGTCATGGATAAGCTTGAAAAGGAGGATCCTTTTACTGAAATCGATGCCCATGGTCTCTCTGTCGGTCTTCCTGATGGTTTGATGGGTAACTCTGAAGTTGGTCATCTTAACATTGGTGCTGGTCGCGTCGTTTATCAGGTAAATATAGCTTAAAAAATAAGTCGATTTTATATATATCGTGACTGTGGAAGTTTTAATCTCACTGACGATATTATAATAGGATATTGTTCGTATTGATTTAGCTATGAAGAAGAAAGAGTTTGGTAAGGTTGAGAACATTAAGGCTGCTTTTGAACGTGCCATTAATGGTAATGGTCGTCTTCATTTTTTGGGTCTCGTTTCTGATGGTGGTGTACATGCTCATATTGATCATCTCATTGCTCTTTTGACTGCCGCTAAGGAAGCTGGTGTTCCTGAAGCTTATGTTCATTTCATTGGTGATGGTCGTGATACTGCACCCAAGTCTGCTGCAAAGTATATGGCACAACTTGTTGAAGCTATGGATAAGCTTGAATATGGTAAGATTGCTGATATTAATGGTCGTTACTATGCTATGGATCGTGATAAGCGTTGGGAACGTATTCAAATCGCATTTGACGGTATGACTCAAGCTAAGGGAGAGAAGGCCTCTGACCCCGTCAAGGCTATTGAAGATTCTTATGAAACTGGTGTTACTGATGAATTCTTAAAGCCTATTATTATTAACGAGGAAGGTCAAATTAAGGATGATGATACTATCTTCTGTTTCAATTTCCGTTCTGATCGTATGCGTGAAATCTCTCAAGCATTTGGTATTGCACCTTGTCCATTTGACTCTCCTGTTCCCAAGAATATTGAAGTCTTCACCATGACTCAATATAAGAGCGATTTCCCTTTCAAGATTGCTTTCCCTGCTCAATCTATGGATAATGTTCTTGCTGAATGGTTAGCCAAGAATGATATTCCCCAAATGCATATTGCTGAAACTGAAAAGTACGCTCACGTTACTTTCTTCTTCAATGGTGGTACTGAAGCTCAGTTCAACCTCGAAGAGCGTGGTATGGTTCCTTCCCCCAAGGTAGCTACTTATGATCTTCAACCTCAAATGAGCGCTGCTGGTGTCGCTGAAAAGGTAGCTGAAGCTCTCGAAACCGATAAGTATCCTTTCGTCATGTGTAACTTTGCTCCTCCTGATATGGTTGGTCATACTGGTGTCTATGAGGCTGCTGTTAAAGCTGTTGAAGCCACAGATAAGGCTATTGGTGTCGTTCTTGATGCCTGTAAGAAAAATGGTTATACTCTTTTCGTCACTGCTGATCACGGTAACGCTGAAAAGATGATTGCTGATGACGGTAAGAGTCCCTTTACTGCCCATACTTGTGCTAAGGTTCCTTTCGTTATGGCTTCTGAAACTGCCAAATTTGCTGAAGGTGCCGAAGGTGCTCTTTGTGATGTCGCTCCTACCATCCTTGACTTTATGGGTCTTCATATCCCCAAGGAGATGACCGGAAAGTCTTTGTTGGCTTAAAAAGAAACATGTATTATTGTCATTTAAGAAGAAAAAAAACCCCCTTTAGTATATAATTGTTAATTTCACTTCTTTTTTTTTTTTTCTCAAAAGGAAAAAAATATTCATACTTTTTTTTTAAAAAAATAATAAACTTTTATTTTGCATGTAAAAATATACCAGTCTCACTAAAAAAAAAAAAGTGTTTTCTGTTTACGATATAAAGCCTATTAGTCCTGGGTTTACGACGTTCGATAAAATTGATTTATACGCCAAGATCTAGACTTCAAAATAAAAAATAAACCGGTTTTTCGGATATCAGAATTTTCTACGCCGAGCACTGTAGCCAACAGATTCGATTCATTTAAGAATTGAAGAGCTGACCATAGTAGAAAGATATCCGAAGGAGAGGCAGAAGAAAATAAAATATTTGTTAAACCTTGGTATTTCAGAAATGAATACTAAACAGGCGTCGCATGAATAAGTGAAACCTAACCTTGGTTTCAATCTTTGATTGTTAATAAACTAGATCCTTAAGAACGGCTATAGTATTGGGACCTGATAACTATTATAAAAGGAGCTTTATGTCAATAAAACGATATCTATGACAGATATAAAAGAATCAGCCATCAAGTAATCAGATTAGATAATTTGATGTAAAAATAGAAAAATATAAAGAATAGAGAGTATGTGTTCATTATGTAAGAATATTTGATACAGCAGCAGCCTAGTCAGAGTGTACTATTCCTAAAGAAACTTTGGCCTAACTCTTACCATTAAATTTTTTTTATACTGTGCTTCCACTCTCAATTTACCGAATGTTTGAAAACTCTGCCCACTTTTGTGAAAAATTTTGCACACTTTTAAGAAGCTAAATTTCCCAAAAAAATGAAACTAATTTGGTCAAGTATTTGAATTTAATTTGCCCAGATTTTTTTAAAGTAAATTATCCACTTGAAAGAAAAATAATTTGACCAGACAAACCGATCATAAAGGATCTAATAACTTTCTTATTTTTTATATATTTGTGTAGATTCGTCAGATTGGATAATTGAAAGGACGGATCTACAACAAAAGCAGGTATAAATAGGGAGAAGTAAGAGGATTATCTTTTATTGTATGGTATAGGGGTGCCTTAAGGTTGACGTTTCTGTCTTTTGTAGCTCATACTAATAGAGGGTGATGAGGGTGATAAGGGTGATGAGGGTGATAGTGATGAGGATGAGGATGATGAGGTTGGTGTGCTAGGTAGCGGTGGTCTTTCCAAACAGCTGTTGACCCAGGAAGTGTCATTCTGATTTTGTGTTTTGTTGGATATGCAGCAGCAAAATAATAATGAAACAACCTGCCTCATACATAAAGTTGTATCGGAGAAGCGTAACAAACTCCTTTACCCTATGCAGAAGGCTCTGTCAAAATGAAGTGGTCAGTTAATGGATTCACCCAAAATAGACCGTTTCAAGCCTGCATTTAATACATCTCGAAAGAGATTGTATCCAGGACGCCATGCACTGGAACAGCTGGTTGTTCATTTCGTCATCTAAATTTACATGTTACTAACTAAGGCAAAAAGATAAGTTTAATTATTTTTATAACTTTATAGCCAACTACCTACGAGCAACTATGCAGCAGCAAAAGAATAATGAAACAACCTGCCTCATACATAAAGTTGTATCGGAGAAGCGTAACAAACTCCTTTACCCTATGCAGAAGGCTCTGTCAAAATGAAGTGGTCAGTTAATGGATTCACCCAAAATAGACCGTTTCAAGCCTGCATTTAATACATCTCGAAAGAGATTGTATCCAGGACGCCATGCACTGGAACAGCTGGTTGTTCATTTCGTCATTTTAGTTGAGAAAAAATAAATTAGATGAGGTGTGGATTATTTATAAAGTCCTTAGAAACTATTGTCATACTTACCCTTGTATTGAGAACAAGAGACAACAAAATGTTTTTTTTTACTAATAAACACCCTGTCGGCCTATTAAAAATGTTTACGTCATCATTTTTTTTTAAAATAGTGGTCTTTGTAGCACTTGGAGGAAAATTCCTTTTAGTCTTGAACGCCTTAACAATGCAAACATCAAATGTTGACTGGATTATATCTACTTGGAAGAAAGACACGACATTCCCAGCTTTGTTATTTGCTAAGCACACTGAACTAGAAAACTGGCCATCCTGTTTATCAGCATTCCGTTCCGCCATAACATCAATTGCTGATTTGGATCTAAGGAAAAGTAAAGTGGATAAAGTTTGTATCATGTGGGCGCGAAAACACAAAAAAAAATGTGCAAGAGGTAAGCTAGCCTATTTTTATGTTTATGACATATTAACTAAATACTGCTTTAGTTACTTGATACCGTAGCAATCCGGCAGTATTTCTATCTTAAAACGCGCGAACGTCTCTTGGCAACTGAAATGTATTTGAAAGAAGCAGCTAATCTTGAATCAATAAATCAAGAGGTAGAACTGATTGAGCCTGAACGTACTATAAATGAAGATAAGCTTGATGAAGAAAACATACTCAGCGATAGCGATACAGAAAATATACTCAGCAAAAACAAAGAAGGACCCAGCTCAACTGATGAAAGTAATAAGGCAGAAGACGAAGAAAAAAATGCCGCTATGAAAAGTATGTTTACGGGACTTGATGCTCAAAAGAAATGGTATCTTTCAACTGGAAAATGTGTCGATAATGAACTGTATATATTTGGACTTCAATGCCAAAGCGACCATCCTAGCCGATATCTTATACTTGATCCGTACGATAAAAATTACATTCTGTACAACGTGTTTACAAGAGATGAACTCAAAGAAATTATTGATTATAAGAAGAAGACAACACCTTTACCCTCTGATGAATTAATAACGTTTTTGAATCGGTTTAATTTAGATTCAACGGAAAAAATACGAGCTGCACTTGGCAAAAACAATCAGTTTAAGGTCAATTTTGACTCCCAAAAGGATGCAGACGAAGATTGGATAGTACATACTATATATTCTCTTTTGAGAGAATTTGAATATGGTAATATGGAAAGATCTCATCGTGAAGCTTGGTATCAGTCGCATATTTGGTCTATGATTGAGTCATGTTTTGACAAGTTGAAGGGAGTTGAAGCAGCCATTGGTGAATCAGCTAGTTTAGGTAGTAAACGTCGAATGAATGAAAACCGCCATATCTCTGCCATTACTTCCTCACCTCGTTTGAAATGCGGTTATAAATGCGATCTTGTTTTCCGACAATACGACAATGGACATAGTATGCCGTTGGAATTTGGAGGAAGCGAAGCCAAGCCAACAATTGAAGAAGATTTCGGATCCAAGTTCTTGCAAGAAGGCTTTTTAAAACTACCGTATATACTAAAAGACATGCTAGACGTCCTGCTTGAAAAGGTTGGGTATGATGGTCGCTCTTCTCTTCTTCGTACTGTTGGGTTTATTCACTCAGGGCTCTCCTGCACTATGGTTGAATTGGACAGACCTACAACTTATATCTCTCGTGTTTCTAGGGGTAATACAATTGAAATAAGCAATTCAGTTTCGAACTTCGGCTCTACCGTGTTACCTGCTATGCTCTCCTCTTGGATATGCTGTCAAATTGTCAAGGACGTATTGGACACTGTTTTATCTAATAAAAAACAAAATCAGAATGACACTTCCTGGGTCAACAGCTGTTTGAAAAGACCACCGCTACCTAGCACACCAACCTCATCATCCTCATCCTCATCACTATCACCCTCATCACCCTTATCACCCTCATCACCCTCTATTAGTATGAGCTACAAAAGACAGAAACGTCAACCTTAAGGCACCCCTATACCATACAATAAAAGATAATCCTCTTACTTCTCCCTATTTATACCTGCTTTTGTTGTAGATCCGTCCTTTCAATTATCCAATCTGACGAATCTACACAAATATATAAAAAATAAGAAAGTTATTAGATCCTTTATGATCGGTTTGTCTGGTCAAGTGGATAATTTACTTTAAAAAAATCTGGGCAAATTAAATTCAAATACTTGACCAAATTAGTTTCATTTTTTTGGGAAATTTAGCTTCTTAAAAGTGTGCAAAATTTTTCACAAAAGTGGGCAGAGTTTTCAAACATTCGGTAAATTGAGAGTGGAAGCACAGTAAGATAAATGTATTGCGTATCTTAATAATGCAGTTATATTATTATTTTCGCATGTATGTACATTATATTAAATTAATTATTTCATAGGTTGCTTCAAGTTAATAACTATAACCAAATAAGAATGGAAGTTTAATCATTGATACTTCCAAAGTATACTTTATATTAGTTTTGAAATTTGTCATTTCATTTCATGTAATCAACCTATAAGTGCTCGTTCAATAAATCTCAAGGAGCTAAAGGTATATAACTATAGAACATCACACTCATGATTCAATGTTTAGGCCTGATTAATGATTACTAGGTAAAACATAATATCTTTTGAACTTAATTTTCAGAGGGTTACTATAAAAGGATGGTATGGCCAGCAGACATGTTTTTCAGAATGATCCAGACGATAAATGCATTCAGTATATTTCTTTTAGCCCGAAGTGCATTTCAATTTTAAACCGTGTAAAATCGGACAAAAGCTGTGAGCAAAAAAGTGTAGGACAGATTCAAAAAGATAACCCATTTTTTAGTGAAAAAAAAAAAAAAAAAAAAAAAAGAAATAATCCTTTTTTATTTTTCTCTATATTGCCACAACAATAGAAAAACCTTAGGAACAGTTCGATAATTTTAATTGCATGCCCTCCATTATAGCACCTGTGGAAATGCAACATCAGAGGAACTTCTTTGATAATATTACATCGACAAAAAAACATGCGAAGAACTATATGCCTAATGGGGTAAATGATAACATACCATTGAACGATTTTAATTCACCTCAGTTTTTTCATGGCAAACCAACTTCAAGTGCACCATCTTCTTCATCTTATTCCAGATTTCATCCTTCAAATGTATCTTTATCAGAAAATTCAAAATTCCTTATCTGTTGTCTCATGTGGTACATTTCATCTTCACTGTCAAGCAATAGTGGAAAACTCATAATGAACGCATTCCGGTATCCAGTTACATTGACAATTGTTCAGTTCTTGTTTGTTGCTAGCTGGTGTGCAATCATGGAAAACTTGTTTAAATCGAGGGGTATAAAAAAACCAACCAAAGTTATTGTCAGAACAATAGTACCATTATCTATGTTTATGATTGTGGGTCATGTATTCTCAAGTATATCCATCAGTCGGATTCCAGTCAGTCTTGTTCATACTATTAAGGTAGTTAAGGAATCGGAAAAGGGAAAGGGGAGGGGGCGGATAAAAAATAATAACAATAAGGGGAGCTGTCAAAATTAAAATCTTTTTTTCATAGGCAACTGCACCACTTTTTACCGTTTTGTTTTATAGATTTATCTTTAAAGTTAGATATTCATCTAAAGTATATACTGCACTCATTCCGTTAACGTTTGGTGTGATTCTTGCTTGTTCTTTCACTCTCTCAAATAATGTGATTGGGTTATCGTGTGCTATGGGATCGTGCTTAGTATTCGTCATGCAAAACATTTTCAGCAAGAAATTATTGTTTAAGGAATCAAAAATGGGTGATGGTAATCCCAACAAATTGGATAAAATGAATATGATGTTTTATTCCTCTTTTATTTCATTCACATTGATGATTCCACTATGGCTTTATTCTGATGGCTTCCGGCTTATGTTTAGTGATAGCGAGCCTCAACTTGAGATCAGTACATCTAGATTGTTGACTTACTTTTTGTTGAATGGTACAACCCATTTTGCTCAAAATTGGTTTGCATTCACTACCTTAAACATGTCTTCGCCAGTCACCTACTCTATCGCATCTTTAGTCAAGCGTATTTTTGTTATTGTGATGAGTATTATTTGGTTTGGTCAACATGTCAGTGTGACGCAAAGCCTAGGTATCTTTTTAACTTTTATTGGTTTATGGATGTATCAAAAGGCTAAGAGAGAAGTCGAACAAGGTGAAACAAAGGCATGCGAGAAATCTTTAGAGGTATTACCTACCAGCAACGTAAATCACTTTGGTGAATCGTCAAGTGTAATGGACGAAAAGGCTATGCTTTCAAATCAATTAAATCAACAAGATACTTATAATGATATCAATAACAATTCTCACCCAACAATATCTGTAAAGAAATGGATTGGAAACCATTTACCAGGTTCAAATGCAGCAAGAGAAACTAAAATTTTATAGACAAATCCAACCTGCATTTTTTTGTTCATTGCAAAGAAAACATTCATTTCAATATATATAACCCAATTAATTACATCTGAATTCATCATATTATAAAATTTATTGAATGTTCTATTAAGCATAAAGTTTAATGGGCCTTTTTTTTTTTGTTTACTAATGATTTTTTTATTTGTACAAAAAAACGAAATAAAAATAACAATAAACTCAATTTCATTCTTGTGCTTGAATTAACAGATGTGGAGGAAATTGGCGTTTTGTTGAAACCGAAATGCTGCATTATATCTTTTTATGTTTTCTATTATTTATTTATAAACTCTGTTTCTTTTTACTTTGTATCCGTCAGTGTTACCCAAACTATCATAAAGCTTGAGTAGGACAAAAGCCGATCGTTTTTTTTTTTTTTTTAGTTACAACTTTCTTTTCGTAGCAATGTGAAAAACTGTTTGTATTCTTTGTTTTAATAAAGTTTTAGTAAAGTTTTAGTCACCAATGTTTACCGTTTAAAAATATACCCCAAATATTATCAATATGTAATCAGTATTTATCGAATTGAATCCGAGATTACGGTAGAGTTTGTGCCACATCAATTATTTATAGGTTCAATGCCTGCAATGTAATAATCGATAATGCTAATTACTATGATACGATCGAAATATACATAATTTAGAATTCATCGCTTAAGACTTTGATTCGGCTAATTTAACCATCGCGATGGTGTAACACGTGCATTGAATAAAAAGTATTTAGCAATACATAATCATCGCTGTTGATTTAAATGTCAAACAATCATAAAAATATTTTATTAATAAGTTTTTCCAACTCTTTATTGATGCTAATATAATTATTTCTTAACATGAGTTATTGATAAATAAAGCCAAAGAGTCCTAGAATATCTGCATTAATAGTCGATGTTGATGTAATATACAATATGTTTGTCCAATCTAATACTTGAGCTGAGCAACAGATTATTATTCCAGATACCAAATAAAAATTTCTCTGATAGAGATGAGGTAGTACTAAAACAGTTTATTATAATATGCTACATGATGGTCTCTTTTTATCTATTCTCACGCCCAAGAGATTTTCGTAAGCAATTTTATTACCGTGTGTGCTAAACATATATATTGTTTTATGATTCGTACAAACTAAGCATCCCGTGCATAATTTGAAATTTGCTATTATTAGCTTTAATTTCGAATTACCACTTATTATGTAAATATATCTAGTTCAATTTATGCTATCATCGTTTCAATAGAAAGTTATATATCCTATATAAATCTAATTTTTATTATTTTCTCATTTTCCTTTTTAACTTTATTTTTATTTCTTTTATACTATTTTTTTTTTCAAGAAACTTATTTGATATTAACACTCAAAAATGGCACTTATTCGATATAACAGCCCAATGGTCCAGGTGTTCATTGTGGGTATGATATGTTTCTGCTGTCCCGGTATGTTTAATGCGCTCACTGGTATAGGTGGTACTGGACAAGCATCTACTAAAGCTGCTGCAAACGCGAATACTGCCACTGCTGTCACTTTCACCATTTGTTCTCTAATTGGCGCCCCTGTGTAAATAGCAAAGAGTTTTTACAGCATTAAATGGTAATATTAATCTCTATTTTACAAATACATAGCTATAATATATTTGGTCATCGTGTCATGATTCCTGCTGCACTTACATATGTTTTGTATGTAGGTGCTTTCCTTTCTACTTCAAGCGCGTTTGCTATTGCTGCTGGTGCTATTCTCGGTATAGGTGCAGGATTTTTATGGACTGCTCAAGCTGGTATTATGATGTCTTACCCATCAGAAAAAGATAAAGGCAAGGCTTTCTCTCTTTTTTGGATGGTTTTTAACTTGTAAGTTTATAAAAGCCTCTTTTTTATTATAATTACTGTTATTAATTTGATTTTTTAAAAAATATATCACAATAGAGGTGCTACAATCGGTGCTGCTATCCCTCTCGGTAATGAATGGAACTCTGGTGGAAGATCTGCGGTTAAGACCTCTACTTATATTGCCTTCATGATTATTATGACATTTGGTGCCTTATTGACTTTAGCCCTCCTTCCTGCCAATAAGGTTATTCGAGCAGATGGATCCAGAGTTTCTCTTCACAAAATTTCTAACTGGAAGCGTGAATCGGCGGAGGTCTTGAGACTCTTTATGAATTATCGTATGCTTATTTTAATTCCTCTCTTTGCAGGATCCAATTGGTTTTATACTTACCAATTCAACGTTTTAAATGGGCCAAATTTTATGTCTATTCGTGCTCGTGCTTTGAATAACTTTTTGTATTGGTTGTTTCAAATTATTGGAGCTGGTTTGTTTGGTCTCTTTCTTGATTCTTCTAGATTAGGCTCTCGTAGAGCACGTGCTATCTATGGTGATTTAATTACACTTGTTATTATTACTGCACTTTGGATTGCTACTATCTTTATTCAAATGAATTATACACGTCAATCTATTCTTGAGCCAAGTTACGTCAAGCTTGATATACTGGATCCCAGATACCCTGGCATTGTAATTGTGTACTCTCTTTTTGGTATTGTTGATGCCATGTATCAAGGATATATTTATTGGCTTATGGGTACAATGACCAATGACGTTGAACGAGCAGCAAGATATGGCGGCTTTTACAAGACAATTCAAAACGCTTGTAAAGCAATAGCAGATCAACTTGAAGCGACTGAAGTTGCTTATATGACTCAGCTTATTATTATTTTTACTATCAATACGGTCGGTCTTCTCTTAGCGTTGTTTGTTGCTAAAGGAGTTCCTAATGTTACTTTTGAAACTATTGAAAATCTTGAAAATGGACTCACTGTCGGTACTTTAGTTGGCGGTCAACTCAGAGATATCAATAGCAAAAATAATTTCACCGTTCATATGGACGAGAGTCTTTCGAATGAGTTCGAAAAATAGTAGTTTTTTATTATACCTGTAATTTTTATTGTTTTTTTCTTCCGTACAATTACTCGTCTTTTAACTTGCTATTATCTAAATACTCTTTGTACTCTCTATTACTTGAAAAATAAAATAATGTATTTTATTCAGTGGTCGCTCTTTTTTTTTTTTTTTTTTTTTTTTTTTTTTTGTAGTATCAGATCAAATTGAGGTGGTTTTTTTAGGCTGGAAATTGATCACACCGAGACCTCTTCGGAACTGAGCGAGATTATTTGGGAAAATGAGCGGTAATGTCAGGAAAATTGTTTTCGAATTGTCAAATTTATATATATATAGAATAAAGTTTCAAACGAGCTTTTGGAAAAAAACGACTTGGTTAATATTAGTGCAGCTAATGAAGTTTAGTTAGCATAAATACACAATGAAAAGAAACAATTTCTGTTTACAGATTATTTCCTTGATTTTGTAGAGTCATGAAAAATGTTTCAGTTCAATTTATCAATCTTGCGACATAAGAGGAAAGTAAATTGAAACTGGACAGCATTTTCTTTTACAATAATATGTAGAACGTTTTTTTTTTTTTTGTAAATGATAGAGTTCATAAAAAGTGTGCTACAAGAAATTCACACGATATATTAAATGTCAAGATATGTAAATAATCAGCAAAAATTAATTTAGTTAAAACAGAGTAGTTAGGAAATTTTACGATCGAAATGGCGATTCAGTGGTCATCTCTCGATATATAGTGTATTGTTCTTTATGCATAGAATGCATACTTATAGTAATATTGAATCATCATTTATATCCCCTATAGTAGACTGAATGTACATACTTTTTGTTAGAGAGAAAAGGAGTGATGCGAACGGACTAGTAGTTTAAATATGTTACGAAGATAGGTAGATATTATTACTACTGCCTGCTACTACTTTTAGTTATGATGTTCTATATTTTGAAGAGGACGATTGGTACAGTTCTTTAGCTTGACTCGTACAACATGACAAATATGAATAAAAAGTTTGACGGTAAAGATCACATGCTCTGATAATTTCACATGAAATTCGGAGTTGACGAAAAATATAAAGTAAAAAGATTCCCCTTTTTTTTATTTTCTCTCGCCTTTTTCCCATTATTCACCTTTCTTTTTTTTATTATGTTGAGAAATATTCCCAAAATTTTACGTGCTAATGCCCGTTGTTATTCATCCGGAGCATCTCCCTTGGGTATGTCTTTTTCATTAAATGAAGAACAAAAGTCGATTCAGGAAATGGCTCGTAAATTCACTCGCGACGAGATCATTCCAGTTGCAGCCGAATACGATCGTACTGGTAAATATCCTACCGACATTATCAAGAAAGCATGGGAACTTGGTTTAGTGAATACACATGTGGAAGCCAAATATGGTGGTATGGATTTAGGTGTGATGGATAGTGCACTAATTTCAGAAGAGTTGGCTTTTGGTTGTACTGGTATTCAAACAGCCATTGAAGCAAATAACCTTGCTGAAGCACCTTTGGTAGTTGCTGGAAACGATTTCCAGAAGAAAAAGTATTTAGGTCGTATGACTGAAGCTCCTTTAATGGCTTCTTACGGTGTGACAGAGCCTGGTGCAGGTTCAGATGTCGCCGGTCTTCGTACGCAAGCCGTCAAGAAATCCGATGGTAGCTGGGTTTTGAACGGACAAAAGATGTGGATCACAAATGCTGGCCATGCTAACTGGTTCTTTGTACTTGCCCGTACAGATGCAAATGCTAACGCTGGTAGTGCATTTACTGGATTTATTTTGGATGCAGATACACCTGGTATTACATTGGGTCGTAAAGAAATTAATATGGGTCAACGTGCTTCTGATACGCGTGGTGTTACTTTTGAAGATGTTGTGATTCCTGCTGAAAATGTTTTGGGTACAGAAGGTAAAGGTTTTCAGATTGCTATGAATGCTTTTGATATTACACGTCCTCTTGTAGCAGCTGGTGCTGTTGGTTTAGCTCGTCGTGCAATGGAAGAAGCTACAAAGTATTCTTTAGAACGTAAGACAATGGGTAAGCCTATTTTCAATCATCAAGCTGTTTCATTCATGTTGGCAGATATGGCGATTGGTATTGAAAGTGCACGTATGATGGTCTATCGTTCTGCTTATATGCGTGATCAAGGTGAAAAGAATACATGGCACGCTAGTATTGCCAAGGCTTTAGCTAGTGAAGTAGCTAACAAGAGTGCTGCTGATGCTGTTCAAATTTTTGGTGGAAATGGTTTCAATACCGAATATCCTGTTGAAAAATTAATGCGTGATGCTAAAATCTTCCAAATTTATGAAGGTACTTCTCAAATCCAACGTTTGATTATTTCTCGTGGATTAGCTGATATGGCAAAATCTGGTGCTGATGCCCTTGGTGGTTTCTAGAAGAAGGAAAAAATAAAAATAAAAATAGTTTATCGTAATAATAATAATAAAAAAAAAAACGGTTTATTTTATTACATTAAAATATAGTAGTGTGTACAATATCAAAATCGTCTACATCATCAAATTGAATAGTAGGACCATTATAACCCTTCTTTTGAGCTACAACTGAATACCAAGACATGTAAGTATTATTCTCATTTACTTCTTCCTTTAATTGTTCCAATGTTCTTTCTAACTCATCTTCTGCTATTAATTTGTTTGTAATCCATTCTCTTCTAAAGCCTTTAACAATTCTTTCCCAATACTCTAATAGTAAAGAACCAATAGCATCACCATATAATCCAACTGGAGTATGTGTATGGTATATTTGCATTCCTTCTAGTTGAGAGAGATTAGCTATTCTATTTGGCCATGGATTATTGGATTTTAATGTAGAATTAGTAGATGATCTTGTAGAAGTAGTAGTTGTAGATGGTATATTATGTGTAGTAGATGTAATAGATGTTGTAGGTGAAACAGTTGGATGTTGTAAACTAGATTGAATTACTAAAGAATATACGCATATATGTAAGTATATATATGTACATGTGAAATGTGATATTATATATACGTTACATTGAGTCAATGTATTCATACAAGGGCCTGCATCAAATAAATTATCATATGCTTCTACACATTCTATATAGGCACCTTTTTTCATAATTCGAACTAATTCTTTTAATACGTCGTCCCACATCTTATCGGGTAAAGTATCAATCATGGATCGAATAAATATATAATCAAATGTGCCATCTTCATAAGGTAAAGGTAATTCGATCAAATCAATACGTTGATAAAACACATTTCTTGGGGATGGACTGTTCGGTAACACATTTTTATCGATATCTATACCGGTAAAATAGGAGATGGGAAATCTAGTTGCCATATCCTATTATATATGGTTAATATATTTAGATACCACTTTGTTTATTTATACATACAGAAGTCCAAAAACCTGCACCACACCTACAGATTTTTTTTTTAAAAAAAAAAAGTTTGTTATTTGGTTACTATACATATAAATTATGCCTTTTACCCTATATCTAATACTTCGCTACCACCCGCTTTTAATAATCTTTCAATAGGTGCCTTAAAATCACTTAAAGTACAAATAGATAAGTATTACAAAAAAGTTAGATTTTATAAATATTTGTTTTATTTGTTTACCCCTCAAATGCCAATTTTAAAGCACTGTGCTTAACCCAATCTCTTTCTATATCATCCACTGAATTAGGCACTCTATGTCGAATATTCAATTTTGGGTCTTTAATAGAAGTTCTCCACTTTAGTTTTAAAAAGCTAGCAAATGTCCCACCATTCACTGGCGCTGGAGTTACTGCCCCATTACTCGCATTGACCATCATTATGTTTTTAAATGTTGAAAAAAAGGGGAAGGAAACTAAAAAGACGGAATTGGGGAGTATTTTTTGTTTTCTCTAAAAACCACTGTGTGCGGACTTTTTTTATTTTTTTTATAACTTTCCTGTGACTTTACTCAATTTTTTTTCCCATCCACACATATTTGCATGAACGCAAAGTTTCCTTTCAAGCGAATTGTTACCATAGATACGAACGAATTATTAGGTCTCAAATGTATACAGATACCTGTATATAGCTTGCATTTGTTGCTATAGATTATTGTTCAATTTTACGTAGATCCATTGTCCACTTTAGGTGCCATTGCTAAAGTGTTTTCAGGTTCACCATCAGCTTGTTGATAGTCTACAGGACATTATTGATTAGGACACCATGAAGACATATGTATGTTAACAAAAAAAGAGAAATATGACATTCAATCGATTCTCAGTTTGTACGTTGGCAAATATGTTGCCTATGTATTGTACTCTTATAGAGACATATTCAAAAAAAAAAAATCTTATAGCAGATATGGTATTTTTCAAAAATAAAGTTAAGGAGGCTAGTGAGTACATGTTAAGCTTGAGGATTTTTTCTTTTGGACTGGAGAGCTTTCCTTTCAAAAAGTTCCTTTTCCTTGTACTTCGAAAAAGTTCAAACTGTCCAAGAGCAATGTATCGAACATAACAAGAAAATACAAATAGTGTATCTGAAAATAAAAGGGATGTATAAGCACACTTTACAAAAAGTGATACGATAAATTTCCTTCATCCTCCTCCTCCGGAAATACATATACCAAAAGCTTGACGTAACAAGAGAAAAAAAAAATTGGCGAGCTATAAATAAGATTTTGTAATAGCGTATAAAAAAGGGTTGAAACCGGAAAGAAAAAAGTGGCTGGATGTGTTTCCCCTTCCTCCATCCCTTCAACCTCCTATTATGAAACAGATGTCTGCATCAAAAAAGAAAGAAACGGGGAGGTTTCTGCTAGTACTAAATAGTGAAACATTTTTATATAACTATTCAAATGTAAACAAAATAAACTCGTTTATAAGAAGTTACGAAAAGGGTCCGGACATTTTTGAAGTGTGCTCAAAAAGTTTAATTACATCTACACTTATTTGGTAAATCGCTTCTGAGAAAAAAAAAGATTAAATTGATCAATAGCCAATAAGATTATACTTGAAAAAAAAAAAAGTGACGTTGCTTTTTATCCACTTTTAAATTGTTTTTTTTCCTCGGTATCATTCTTTTTTATTTTTCATTTTTTTATATTTATTATTAGTATATTTAAACATGTTGTTAAAGGTACAAGCATAATACATGATATAAATAGAGTCAACAGTTGTACTTACGTAAATACAGAAAACCCTTGCCACCACTGTTAAAAATGTGTATCAACCTATACTTGTACGTCACATGTCGTTGGAGACAAACCATTTCCATGGCAACGCCGAGATGCCACTCCCTCCTTCTATGCAGAAAAAGACAGCTGAAGAGACGAAACATGTAAAGAATAATGAATTATTTTCTGATGAAACTAGAAAAAGGCTTGAACGACTCCGCCAACATCATTTTCATCCAACCAATATTCCGGACTCACCTGATTTTGGTACAAATCAATACATGAATATTAATGAAGAGTTAAAGAAGCAATTAAAAGATGTTGTATCACAATTTAATGCACCTGTAAGATATGCTGTTGCTTATGGTAGCGGTGTTTTTCAACAAACTGGTTATGATGAAAAGGTATAACAAATAATAAATAAGCTCAATCACATGGTCTAAACATAACAAAAAAAAAAAAGAAAAAACCTATGGTAGATTTCATTTTTGGTGTTAGTCATCCGGGTCATTGGCATGCTTTAAATATGCAACAAAATCCTCATCATTATTCAAGTATTCGTTTACTTGGTTCTGGTGCTGTCACTTTATTGCAAGAAAAAATAGGTGCTGGCGTCTATTTTAATCCATATGTACAAATTAATGGCATGGTAAGTCTTTTTTCTTTTTTTCAAAAATAAAAAGGGGGATAATTAATATATAAAGAATAGAATATCAAATATGGCGTTGTATCCATCGATAAGTTATGTAAAGATTTAATTGATTGGGAAACACTTTATTTGGCTGGCCGTATGCATAAACCTGTAAAGATTCTTCGTGACGATTCTAGAGTACGTTTAGCAAACCAAGTAAATTTGACTGAAGCAGTACGTGTTGCACTTTTGACATTACCCGAAAAGTTTAATGAAGAAGAACTATTTGATCGTATTGCTGGTATTAGTTACAAGGGTGATTTTAGAATGATTGTAGGAGAAAACCCAAATAAGGTCAAGAATATTGTTTCTTCTCAAATGGAGAACTTTCATAGACTCTATTATAGTTTATTAGATGATTTACCAAATGTTACCGCATTGAATGGTGGTCAATTTCAACAAAGTGATAATCCAAGATTTCGTGGTTTAATGGTCAAGAAGTTACCAAAGACCTTGTATGATAAAGTGATTCGAGAACATCGTAGATACGCAAGTAAACATAACATGGATGTACCTGAAGACATGTCAATTGTTTATGAACAAGTAGCCCAATCAGATGCTTTAAGCCAGTATATTGATAAAAGTCTTACAGAGATCATTGCTGGTACTGCTGTCACCCAAAGTATCAAAGGTATCTTTACTGCAGGTCCAGTTAAAACTGTTCGTTATGCTGGTGCAAAGTTGGGCAAATGGTGGTCTGCCAAAAAATAATTTTTATTTATCATGTATCATATAAAAATACCCTCAATAAGCACTCACGAACAACTCTAGTTTTTTTTTTTTTTTTTTACGCTATCATTTTTTAGAAAATATTTATACTATAAAAAAATTTTTTTATATATATTTATAAAATTCATTGGTTTAAAACACTCAAACTAAAAACATGTGAGATAAATACCGCTCATTTGACGGAAAAACACGTTTTAACTTTTTAAACTTTTATGCAAACAAAAACTGGATATACCTTTTTTACTCTTTTTTAATTGGCTCTGGCTTATCGCCCGCAAAATCTAATGTTGACTTCATCTATTTTTTTTTGAAGAACGCCCTTTTTCAATTGTCCCTCTGTATGTTAAAGATGTTATTGACAAACTGAATAAGGTATCCGCATCGCCAAAAAAAAAAAAAAAAAAAAAAAAAAAATGGACTTGACGGTGCGGCTATCTTTTTAATTGCAACGTGACACCCCCCCCCCCCTCCACGTTTATAGCTGAAGGACTTTAGAAAGGCTATTTACCTGGTTGTTCGAAATTAATTCCAGGAACTTGATGGCTATCCTTGCCAGGACACCCCAGTACCATAGATTGTATGGGGATGTATTAAAACCACTACGAATGGAATTATTTTCGCTTCATCATAAGGCTTGTATGCTTCAAGATCCCAACCTAATTTATGGCTGGAGAAATATCAGCAATGATCTGACTCTACATAATAATAATAATAATATTTATAATGACTACAATTATCATCCATTATTTAACTATGCTTTATAATAAAATTTTAAAGTAAAAGGACTAACTAACATAAATAAATAACCTTTGTATGATTTGTGTTTACCCTGAAGTTATGTATACGCGTGTGAGATACGCCCAATAATGCAATAATATCAACAATCTAATACATATGCGCTTGATCTTTAGTAGGTTCATCGACTCTTGTCTAAGCTATACTACACTCCCATTTGTGTGTTCTGTAAATATTTCCATTCAATTAATACAATTTTTTTTATTTTTTATAAAGCTCTAAATCATTAAGAAAAAAAAAAAAAAAAAAAAAAAAAACTCTCTTTTGTACACAAAATTTTTAACTAATTATTTATTTATTTATACAGGTAAAATATAGCTAATGATTTTACTTTTCTTGTTCTAACTTCTCAGCACATAATTTTAAAATATCTTCAGTCTTTTTACCGATATTGGCGACATCTTTAGCAACTGTTTGCCAGTATTCACCATGTCTAGGTTCAGCCATAACACAACGTTTAATGACAAGATCCTGTTGTTCCTTTGTACCATGTTGTAACTCGAATTTATACCACCAAGCAAACGAATCACCATTGTCTGAATCGTTTTGTATCGCCTTTTGAAACCAATTTCTTGCTTTTTCAATTTTACGATCAGCCCAAAATAATCTTGCAACAGCCGTAATGACAACAGGGTCATGTTCACATTTCTTTAATGCGTCCACACCCCGTGCCTTTCTTTGAGGTCTTGTTTCCATAAAGATAACTTCTGTCCAGATAATACCCGATGTAGGACATTCTTGTAATGCCTTTGCTGCCATTGATTTAGCGACACCAATATTATTATTTCTTTTTTCAATACGAATTGCTTGTACCCAAAGTTCAGGATTCTTTGGATTAATGAAACGTGCCTTTTCTAAAGAAGCACGGGCTTTTGTGACCATACCCAACTTTTCTTCTAATAAAGCTAATAAGATCCAAAGTGTCACACTCTTGGGACAACTCTTGACAGCTTGATTATAAATCTCACGTGCCTTTGCTGTATTACCTAAAGAATCTTCAATTTGACCCTTAATCATCCAAAGTTTATCAAAAGTAGGAAACTTTTGTAAAGCTTCATCTAATAAAGCATTACAAGCATCATAATTATGCATTTGACGTTCCAGCATGACGGATTTCATCCAAACACGTTCTGTACCAGATTCCTTTCTTGCCAATTCTAGTAATTTTCTTGCACGATCGTAT
Organism: Pilaira anomala; assembly: GCA_025716855.1. Classification (NCBI taxonomy): domain Eukaryota; kingdom Fungi; phylum Mucoromycota; class Mucoromycetes; order Mucorales; family Mucoraceae; genus Pilaira; species Pilaira anomala. The sequence continues at coordinate 27,183 of JAIXMQ010000088.1, forward strand.
TCATCATTTTCACTTTCTACTTTAACAGCTGCTAACCAGATCTGCTCACTATTCGGATTGGCTCTAAAGGCCTCTTCAAGAATGGTACGTGCACTTTCTACATCGCCTGCAAGCCATTTTTCTTTTGCACCCATTAACCAAAGTACTTCAGCTTGTGGACAGTACTTAACGGCACGTTGTAATAATTCTTCAACACTTTGTGGCGTACCATGAGATTTCTCAAGGTATGCAGCTTGTTGCCAAATAGATGCCTTTCCTGGGAACTCCTTTAATGCATGAGCATAAATAGCTCTTGCTGTCTCAATCGATCCATGTGCAATACAACTCTCTGCGTCTTCCATCCATGTCGATTTACGATCCTCTTCTTCAATCCCCATACCAATCGTAGCACGAATAATGGCTTGACATGTTAATACTGAACCGTTCTTTTCACATTTCTCTGCTTCTTCTATCCATTGTTCACGGTCCAAAAGTGCACCTGATTGTGAAAGTGCTTTTGCGGCTAAAGTAATAATACGATCCACCATCTCAGGTTTACCATGTTCTTCTTGTAATCTAGCAGCAGCGATCCAAATTTCATGACTTGATGGAATAGCAGCACGTGCTTTATTTAATACCTTTTGAGCATTTTCATAAGTTTCTAAACGAGCAAGAGCTAACCAAAGATCGACACTGAGCGGTACGAGTTCAACTGCACGAGATAAAAGGACCTTGGCATCTTCTGGGTTCTCCTCCATATTCACAGCTGCACGCCATAATTTGACAGAGTTGGGAATAAATTCAAGTGCACGACGTAAGACCTTCTTCTTGGCTTTATTATCGGTTTCCATAGATACAGCTTTAAGCCAAATCTTGACAGATTGAGGTAAATGACGAACAGCATCACCTAAAATAATCTTGGCGTTTTCTACATTATTTAATCGAGCAGCCTCTAACCAAACATCTTCGTTTTTAGGACATTGTTCACAACCCTTGGCAATGGTATTTCTTGCATGTACTGGTCTACCTGCAACCTCTTCTAAACGAGCAGCAGCGATCCAACCTGGAGCATGCTTTGGATTTGTTGTGATGACTGAATTTAAGAGTAATCTTGCTTTTTTAATATCACCAATTTCAGCATCACTTTTCACGACGACACTATTTAAATCGGTCAAATAACCTTTAGGATCAATTGTTGTCTTTCCAGAAACCGAATCCGAAACTTGATCTAATTTCAGACCTAAAACTTTATCTCTTGCTTGACCGATCTCTCTGAAATTGGTCATCATATCATCCGTCATATTTGCGCCATTGACGGCAGCGGAAACGATCCCACCTAATTTCTGTTCTGTAGCATCTAATGCGGTTTCATATTGAGACTTATCTCTTGCCGCAGCAATGATTGAATCAGGCATTGGTGTGAAACGCTCAGGTTGTTTGTTTCTTCTACGATTTTTACCGACTAAATCACCTACTTCAGGAATGGCAGCCCATTCCGCATCGTCAATAGAAGAAAGTTGACGTTTTAAATCGGCAAATTGTTGAGAGATTTTAGGTCGTTCAAGTCGATAACGAGCTAATTCTTCACGTTCACGAGCTTCTCTACGAGCTTTTCTACGTTCGTCCATTTTAGCATCAATCATATCCCAAACGCGATCGGCTTCTTCGTCGTCTTCTTCGTAAGGTGCAGAAGAAAATAAACCAACTTCGTTATCTGGATCTTGATATCTTTCTTCTTCATCGTCACCTTCTTTTGCCACTACTTTTGCTGGATCACTATATAAGAAGATAAAGATTAGAAATGAGTTTTTTTTTTCATGAAAAAAAAAAAAAAATGTTTTTTAAAAACCACTTACACTTCTCCACCTGATTCTCTTGCAGGACCAATATCAGATCGTGTTGTGAAACCAGTGGCACCACGGCCTAAACCAGCTACGTAGTTTGGAGGAGCAGGCTTTCCTACAAAATCTTTTACGCCAAACATGAATGTTTAAAGTTGAAAAAAAAAAAAGAGAGAAATAATTTGTGTTATTTTGCATTTGGTTTTGAAACGACGTCACTGAGCGAATGAAATCCAAAAAAAAAGGGGGAGGATTGGGCGGAGGATGAATGTGTAGTACAACTTTAATTTTGTCGGTGCACCACTTCAAAACGTGCAAAAAATATGAATATAATCAATTTATTTTTATATTGAAGTTTTTTTTTTTCTCTTTTTCTTTCTTTTTTTTTTTTTTTTTTTCTTAAAAAAAATAAATAAAATGTCAAGACATAATTCAATAGAAGCTTTAAGAGAAAGATATCAAAGATCTCGTTTACAACAACCAGATCCCGTTGCAACTGTATATGAAGAAGAGGAAGATGAAGTAGAAGATGAAGATGATGAAGAAGAAGACGAAGAAGAAGAAGAAGAGGATAATGATGAAGATAATTGTTCAATGTATTCTTCTTCTTCAAGTGTTCCGGATGAAAATATTAATTTTGATTTAGTGTATGCACTTCATACATTTGTGGCCACAGTGGATGGACAAGCATCAGTTGTAAAAGGAGATGCAATGACCTTATTGGATGATACAAATTCATATTGGTGGTTAATCAGGGCATTAAAAGCTTCTGAAGTAGGTTATATCCCTGCTGAAAACATTGAAGTAAAGTGTAAATAGGCCAAAAATAATAATAATAATAGTAACCCCAGTTTATTCTTAACATTATAATAACAATCATGATTTTATAGACTCCTTTTGAAAGGTTAGCACGATTAAATAAGCATAGAAATGTACAAGTAAAGTAAAATTTATATACTATTTGTTTATTATTTTTTTATTCACCTTTTTTTTAAGGTTACCTCACTTGATCAACTACAACATTATGGTAACTCGGCTAATAAAAGTAGTAGTACCCGTAAAACCAAGTTGAAAAAGAAAGTTAAAGTTTCAAAGGAACTTGCATGTCAATTACAAATTATTTTAACTGACGCAGAGGATCATACAGTATACGAAGAAGTATTTGAAAAATGGGATGAACCCATGTCATCTATTGCTTACCGAGGATGTGATATTAATACACAAGAAGAAGAAGAAGAAGAAGAGGATATAGTGGATAGTGAAGCAGAAGAAGAAGATAGCAATAGTAACACGAATAAAACTAAAAAATCAACAATCAACATGACTCCTTTATTAAATCCAAATTTTAATAAACCTATAAATATCACAGAAACTAAACCAGTCAGTCTTGATAAACCTTTACCATTAATACAATTAGAAGAACAACCCAAACCATCTATAACAGCAGCACCAACATCAGCAGCAGTAACAGTAGTAAAGAAAGTGACAGGTTTAAAAAGATTATTATCTATTGGAAGTAGTAGTAATGGAAACACTAAAAAGAAGTTGGATTCACCACAATCACCAGTATCTATTGAAAAAGAAAAAAATGATCAACAATATCATGTTTTACGTATCTTTTCTGGAAATATCAATGTGGGTGCTATGTTTAATTCAGTTGCTGTCACACCTGAAATGAATGCAGATCAATTATTAAAATTAGCATTACAAAAGTTTCATATTCCTTTATTAGAAGAAAGTGCTTCTAAAAGACCTACAAGTGGTATTGAATACTACTTGACTGTTAAATCAATGGATGGAGGTAAAGTACATAAATAATAATAAAACGTGTTGCTACATAAAAAAAAAAAAAAAAAGGTGGCATGTTTAACAATATAAACAACTAAACGTTTACATTACTGTATAGATGAAATCACTTTAGAACCAACAGATAAACCTCTTGCAATTTTTGAATCACTTAGTGATCATCTTACAACACCTATGCCTTCTTTAACATATATTAAAAGATTATCTATCGAACAACCTACTATTAAAGTAACCCGTGTTGGTGTATCCAAAGCTCGACAACGTGCCAAAGCTCGTTTTGGCGAGGACTCAGTTATCCGATTCTCGTTACACAAACGAATCAGACGTACTATTGATACTGCGCCAGGACAGATCTATGTCAAGATTTCATTTCATGCTGAAAATCATAATAAACAAATATCAACAACGAGTAGTACCGGTAATAAAATATCTACTATGGGACTTATCCGAAAAAGTAGTCTTTTAAGAGTAGATCAACAAATTCAACAACAACAACAACTACAACAACAACAACAACAATTGCTTCAAAATGCTGCTACTCAAGAACGAATCGATAAACTTGTAGCTATTTCTACTACTACTTCTATTTTGGAATTAACACATACCGCATTAGATAAATTTCACATGGCAAATGAAGATAAATCAGAATATACCATGACACTTTCGCTTAACGGGCAAGGTAAAAAAAGAAAAAAAAAATTTTTTTTTTTACATTCTCTTGTTCACTCTTACTCACATTACATAATCTTTTTTATAGAAACATCGTTAGTAGAGACAAAGACGATTTCAGAAATTTTAAATGATTCTGATCTCATACCAAAAGGTACCGTAGAAAAATTATTTGTGCTACGAAAGAAGCACAGTGCATTACCTATTGTACCCCCATTACCTACCACAAGTTTATCCGAATCAACATCCGAATCCACAAATCGATTTGTACGATACATTTTAAAGCAACAAGATCATAAAGAAAGTCATGTACCTCCTGAAACGATGGTAGAATCAAATACTGTATCAAGTACAGGTAATGTTCTAAAACGATTAGATCAAGCCATTTTATCACTTGAAAATGATAAAAGGCAACTTGATCGATTTAAATACAATGTAAGTGAAGAATTTTTTTTATTTTATATATATGTACACATATTCTTAACATTACATTTAAAAAAAGGGTCCTTCATCGTTAAGTAGGAATTATAGTGATCATACTACGCCTACACTATCAAATCGTATCTTGCCTGTAAGATCAAATAGTTTATCTGTGATGAGCGATTATAGATCAAATCAAAAGATGGCACCGATTCGTAGTACAACACAAGGTAAAAAGGTTTATGCATGTAATTTACATTTATATACTCAACTTGTTTATTATTGAATATTACATAGATATGAATAGAAAATTTCCTCCTACTAGAAGTTCTTCACTAAAAATTAGTGGAGATGTATTTGATAATACAGAAACCAGAACCAGTATATCTAATATGGATGATCTTGAAATGGTATATATATATATATATATATATATATTTTTTTATATATAGTGTTCATAACTTTTTCTTTACTTTAGGAGTTACAACGTATTGCCAGTTCTCATTAATGATATAAATAAATAAAATGCACTTGTATTATTATATATGAATATTTGAAAAAAAAAAAGATGGTATTTATAAAATTTTAATTGGATTGGCTTTTCTATACCATCTTCTTCTTCTAGTCAAAGCTCTTGTATTTTCATGAAGTCCATTCACTAAAGTAGATGTTCTACTTGACATGGATTCAGGTCGACTCTTTGGATTTAACCATCGATGATCAGAATAAACCCAACCATTTTCATCACATTCAATTAAAGTCTATATAACATATTATCATTAGTTGTTTCTATTAGGTTACACGATTCAAACTTACAACTAAAGATAGACATTGTGTGAGTAAAATGAAAAATATAGAATTATATTTTTTTTTTTTTTTTTTTTTACCTATTTCAAGCGCATCATCTGCCCATGGGCCAGTGGTATCCAAATGCCATTGATCGTCATCTGCCCAAGTATAATGTGTTGGGGAAGGCATCTCTTCTTTAGGTGGTAATGGTTCCAGACCAGTAATATTTGACCACCCAGATCTTTCCGACCTTAAAAGCTATCAAAGAATAAGTATAAAGTTATTTCAAATTATATATATATATATATATTTACTTGAGATGTATAGCCGTGTCCAGCCCACCACCTTTGATTTTCATAAACCGAGACAAGAATCGGATCAGTTGGTACAAACTTGATTTCTTTACGAAACAATCTTTGTACGAGGTCAAGTAGAGTTTGTACGAATTCCATCAAGAATTGTAATACAGTTTCTATCATGGACCCAACCCAAGTCTTGTTTAAAAGACACATGAGACCAATGGCCATGATAAGCCATTTTCCACAAATATAAAATAAACTGGAAACGGATAGACTGATGAAGAATAAAATCTTGTAGGTTGTTGAGGTTAATTTAAAGTGTTGTAAATGGTATGCTAAATTATCATAAATTCGAATAAAGAATAGAAAGGCATATTGCATGTTTTCTAAATTTGTATAATATTCTGCACTGTTTTCATCATACCGTGGAAATAGAATTTGTGATGCGGGTTGTTTTATCATTCCAGTATGTGTGTACAGTAACCAGATCAGCAGGGGTGGAATCACTAACAAGGTATAAGCATTTATGCCTATATATAATTTTTTTTTTTTTTTTTTTTAGCTTAAATTCATATACAGTCTATATTTTTAAAAACTTTACATGTACTTATCCAAAATAAGCAAACAAGAAAAGAAACCAACTTATTTTTCCAACTATAGATATTATGTATAGATTTTCCAATATAAAAAAAAGCTTTTGAACGAGCTACTAATCTAGTAAAAGCTTTTGCGGTCGCATGAGGACTCATGGAGATATCATGACTACTATTATGCTGTTGTTGTAATTGTTGCTTTAATGATTTACGATAGGATTTATTGACTTTTCGAAGTTCGGGGTTAAATGTAGGTGATTTCAAAAGAGATTCTTCTAGTAACTTTGAAGAACTGTGGCTACGAGTGAGTTCGGATGTATCTAGTTTTCTTGGTGTCTGTTTTCTTCCACTGGTTGTACTTGTATTATCTTCAAAATGACGATCAAAAGAAGCACGATGAGAGTGCTTTGAAACTGATTCTGGTTCGGAATCTGTTACGGATAATGAATCTGGACTTAGGCGTCTTGATGGTCTACATTGAATTACTAAATCACTACATGAAGTATGACAATTATATCCACACTCTAATGTAAAAAATAAAAAGTTCAATTTTTTTTTTTTCAAATAAAAAAGAAAAAAGTCTCTTTATTATCATTACCAGTGCAATGTACACCTTGTCTTGCTATTCCCCATAACAACTTGCCACAGTAATCACAATAGACAAGTCCTTGAAAAGTCTTTTCTTGAAAGATATGATATTTTATTGCAGAAGGCATTTCTTTTAAGGTCAAATATATTACCCACAACAACAACAACTCACGGACTCACAACACTTGTTTGTTTTTTTTAAAGTTGTAAAAATAAAGTGTGGAAAAAAATCTGAATAATATTGTTTTCCGCACGTGAATACTTCTTTCCTCCACACATAAAAAAAAAAAAAAAGTTGTGACGTATAAAAGAGTTTTTGTTGCTTTTTTTATTTTTCGTGTTACTGAAAAATTAAAAAAAGGTACATTTGTTTATAAAGTTTTAATTTTTTTGTATCAGCTCCGTGTAAGTGTGTTGTGATATCATTGTTTTTTTTTTCTTTTTGTTGGGAATGGTTTTGAATAGGATGTGCGTCATGTCAATATGGGCTTGAAAAAATAATAATGCAAAAGCACAAATTTGAATCTGGGTAACAAAAGAGCTTGATTTAATGATATTTCTCAAAGTAAAATACGGCTTCTACTAGCAATTTGTTCTTACAATTACAATTGCCCTTGTTTACATACATCTGGAAATAAACGGAAAGTTTGAACTTAACATGCCTTCAAATTTATAACTAATATATAGAGTGCATCTCGTTCATTTTTATAGCTTTCACTAGATAACATGTGAGTGCTTAAACAAAAAGTTATAATAGTTAGTCGTTAAGTACAGCCAGAATACATCCGACATTTGAAGTTTGTCATACTACAAAAATTGAAAACAGAATACGTAAACAACCCGTTTGAGGACTAAAAAAAAAAATATTCCCAAACAGTTACGTTTACAACTGCTGCCACTCACAAAATTTCTTCTGAAAATGTCGTAACATGAACAAAATGTATTAATAGCTTCCTTCGAGATCTGTATTTTACCTTTATGGACTTTTTAGATAAAAAACTCAGATAAAAGTTGTTACTGAAAAACATATTTTCCAAACTCAACCGAAAAGAAGTCGATCAAAAAAATATATATATACATGACGTTTTGTAACAAGATTTCGTCACTTATGTAATTAATATATTTTTCAACTGAAAACTGTCAACGCTATTACAAATAAACAATCACACGTACCCTATTTTTATTCATTTCACTTTTTAGAATACATCAAATGCAAACAATTGTTAAACGAACAAAAAATAAAAGTATGGTACCACTTTTTATTATCACGGAATTGCGAGCGGATCAATATATTAAATACGCGCTGATGCACTTTTTTTTTTTTCATCTTCCGTAAAAGAAAAAAAAAAAAAAAAAGGTACAGAAAAACTATTCGTAAAGGTTCACGTCTTTCTGACGTCAAAAGAAGTAAAAACCTTTTTTTTTTTTTTTTTTTTTCTATGATACGTTTCACACGGTGAAGGATTTACTTGTTACACGTTTTTATCGTGCTTTGAAACGTGTTGCTTGTTGTTTGTATTATGAAAAAGAGGTAAAGTCGATCCTGTTCTAAAAGAAAAAAAAAGACTTGTACAAAATCGAGAAACTGTCTGTATAAATTTCTAATTTATAACTTTGTAAAAAAAAAAATCAAATTACAGGCTTTATTTATTCATGAATGTACTAAGAGAACGTTTTTTAATAAAAATACAATAGATTATCTTGGTGCAACATCACTTTCTAAATTTATATCACATTGTTTTAAAAAATTGTTTTATTTATTTTTTGGGGAAAAAGGAAAAATTAAGTTGTTTTGGAAAATGCGGGTATATCTATAAAAAAAAAGGAGCTATATATAATATATTAAAAAAAGAAATGCTATATCTAAATAAGTGCGCGATAAGCAGTAAATGACATGACGATGATACCAAAGGTAATTAAGATGATAGAGGCAATATCTAACCACCAAGTAGGTTTTGCGGAAATTTTGTTGAGAGGTAAACCAGTCAAAGGCTCAAATTGAGTTTGAGCGATGATTTGATATCGTTTGTTTAAGAAGCTTAACCAATTAGGATGAAAGACTGCAAGGTAGGCAAAACCGGGGATAATATAGGCTAAAAAGGAAGATGCGATACCACCTACAACTGAATAAACTTTACCAAGGGATCTGATTTGAACACCAAAGATTAAAAAGATACTGAACAAGATCACGGTTACACTATAATGTTGCATAGGTGTTGGTTGGCGATCTGCTGTTTCAAAACCAATTGTCTTTTGAATGGATTCTCTTGCTGGATAAAATGCCATACTATAATGTGTGTAGGAGTTAGTTTTTATAAAAGGAGTTTATAAAAAAAAATTAGACTTACGGAACAGTAAGAACCATCGAGACACCTAAGGCAAGTCGACCAACATTAATCACATTATCGTCTACAGGGAAATTACTAAAGATATTGGAAGATACATCTTTACCAAAACTCAAGTAACCAATAGCAGCAAATGAGATAGAGATGGACCAACTCAAGAGGGTGGAAAGGAAAGAACTCATTTTCCAAGAGTTGAGTGATTGATTCTTTTGGGAGAGGTAGTTTGAATGGGCGACTTGAGAGCAAACAAAAGCAAAGGACATAATACCCATAGCAGCCACTGGATCTTTTCCTACTTGCATCATGGGTGCATCATGTTCTCGTGAGTAGGCGGGTGCTCTGATTAATACAGTGATAATCATAACGGGTAATAATAATACTGAAAAGGCCGACCAACGCGCAAGTGCGCCAATGGATCTAAATAAATTGAGAGGAAAGATCTAAATAGAAGGTTTTAGTACAAATTTTTTTTTTTTAAAAAAAGGATTTAATATCCAAACTTACAATAAATACGGCAACAAGGATTGTAACTAACTGACGATCTGCTAACATTGGGTATTGTGGGAAATAAAGTCCCAAAAGGATAGGAATGGTATCAGCAACCACTAAATAGATAAATAAAATAGATTAAATGTCTGCTTTTTTTTTTTTTTTTTTATGATAACTATTTAAATTAACTTACGGATAAAATAACTAATGACGCTACCAGCACTTTGGATAAATAACATAAAATTCAACATGTGGAACCCGAATCGGCCCATAGCGACTTCAGCAATTGCAGAAAAATTAAAGATTTGACTCTTTTGGGAGGTCAAGATAAGAGAGTAAACAGCAAAGAATGTGAGGATAGAGACAAAAATGGAAATTGCGATACCGGTTGAGAAACCAGCGATCATGAGAGCAAATGGTAAACCGATAATTCCAGAACCAACAGTAGCGTTGACAATATTTAAAGATACTTCAAGTATACTTCTAGTACCGTAACCAGGACGACTAGATTGTAACATGTCTAAATCTTCAATCGTTTCATTGGTTGGTATTGTTCCGTATCCAACATCTGATTCCTGTGTGAGTATCTTTCTAGACATTATGTGAAAAAAAAAGAATTGATAAAGATAAAAGAAATTAAAAAAAAAAAGAAGAAAAGGGAGATCCAATGTCTTCTTTTTATACATGTCGTAATAAAAAAAAAAAAAAAAAAAAAAAAAAAAAGATTTTCTGATTCGGAGTATCGGGGTAACTATAAATAAAAATACCTGAAATTTGGGTTTCTCCAAAATGAACATATCATGACTCACTGCGTAATGAACCATTCATATACTCCTTTATCACGTTTCTCTCAATTTTAAAGGCATTACGAAATAAGGTGCTACTATTGTATTATCAAACACAATAAACAAATACCCCGTATGTAATAAATCATCATTTGTTTTGAACCACTTAGATATGTTTAATGTAAAAATTTCTATTTTTGTATAGTTTTTCTTTTTTTTTTTTTTTTTTTTTTTTTTTTTTTTTTTTTATCCCCTTTCTTTGTAACAGAAGAAATGAGAATTTTTTTATATCCCCTTTATTTTGTAACAGAAAATGAGAATTATTATGGCAGAACAAAGAAAAAAAAATTGTGGTCTTTTTCTTCAAAAAAAAAAAAAGACACGAGTTGACTGGGATATAACTTCAAATACTTCTTTCAGTGCTAGATCTTCTTTAATGACGACCCATTTCCAAAAGTACCCACACTTTATAATACTTACAAAAGGCAAAAGATATAAAATGAAAGCATAGTATTTTTAGCGACTATTATTTATTAAAGACATGCATAAGGGTAGCCATCGTCTTCCCTTAAAATTAGAAAACTAAAGTCTTATGAATATGACAAAGGGTTAAATTCCGTTCCTTATCCTTTATTGAATCATACTTACGTAAAAAAACAAGAGCGCCATCGCATAAGGTTGGACCAATAGCTACACTACAAAAGTTGTAGTAGACGGATTGTTTTTGGACAGCATACAATAAATAGACTTTTACTGCATCAATAAGCATTACAAAAGTTGCTTGCAGGATGTGGCTTTACAGCGTGAAAGGGAGGAGATACCAACATAGATACAGCCAGCCATGAATTTGGTTTTCGACAAAGTCTTTAATCAATGCTTCACCTCTTAAATAGGACCTGGATTTTAATGAGTCTGAAGAATAAACACTGGAAGAACACAAAAAAAAAAAAAAAAGAGAATTTTCCTACTGGCTTCTCTTAAATATTAAGCAAAGATAAAGACGAAAGTAGAGTATACACATAATAATATGTTATGTATGATAATTAGCAGACTTTATAGTCGGATTTATGTCTTGACAATGCTTGTGGCGGGTGATATTCATATCGAAAGAAAAAAAGCAACTACAAAAAAAGACGAGAAACGCCTTTCAATATTTGATGGCAGGAGGGCGTTTTTATGATAATGACTGGTATTAACTTTATCACAGTTCTATTAAAGTTGTTGAGTCGGCTACTCCTATCATTATGCAAGATATATTTTACACTTTTTTTTTTCACTGCGTCATTTATAGCAATTAGTTGACGTCAAACACAAAACGTATCAATAAATATGGAATATAACCCAATATAGGTTTCCGTTGTTAGTCAAAACTGAAGATGAAACGAAGCAATGTATTTGAAATAATAACAGTTATTGCCTACTTCTACGGCTTGATTCATAATACAATCATATGCTTTTTTTAATAAATATTTCACATTTAAAACAGCCGGGCTTCTTTTTTATAAAATTTGTATCATGTATACTTCAAATACTTGTGACACGTTGCGCTATCAACGAATACTGATAAACAAAATTTACAGAAGATAATGAAAAAAACGTTTATCTTATTATTCCTTGCACCTGCCATTTACATAATATATATATATATATATATTATATATATCTTGTTGGCTCAAGTAAAATAAATAACACTACCACCATTAAAGCTTTCAATATCCTGTATTCTAAAAGTAACTTTTTTTTTGTGTTCCATTCTTTTCTTTATTAGTCTAAATAGATGTGCTAGCCAATAATATTATCGGAAACCTTATTCCGGTATCACGTGATCTAAAAATTAATATAAATATTTTATATTTTTTTCATGTTTTAAAAAACATTTACTTGACCTTGACCTAAAAAAATAAAAGTTTCATCAAAACATCTAAATTTTTACTTTAGAACACTCCTTTAATATTTTAAACATACATACATGCTTTAAAACTATAAGTATCAATAGAAGTTCCCTCGATATAGCTTCTACAAGCTTGATAATACAGTCACGTGATTTTGAAGCTTTCACAGTCGGATTTCAATATATGGAGCGAAGGAATGAAATGTTTTGATAGTGTGTTAACATATTCATTTTGATTAACATTACCATCCATGAATACAAGAGGTCCAAGTCTTCCTGCCATAAAACAACTTTGAATCATAACCGAGCTTTTCCTAAAATTATGAGTAGGTACCATCATGCTCTTACTTTCATACCTTTTTTCATTAGCTAATCTAAGGACGCGAAGCCCTCGATCGTTTCCTATAACTCGACATCTAGACTCATCTGACCAAATTACTTTTTCCCAATCCTCAATCGAATAATTCTCTTTATCTTCGGTTCGTTCTAAACATTTGTACATATGAGTTCGGTTAAAGCTGGCTTATGTGCTGGAAGACATAATTTATAGCCCATTTTATGCATGATTTTAACCATAGTTGGACGAGATACATCAATACCTGCTGCTTTAATGTTGACAAGGTGATATTTATAAGGCTTCATTTAATGGTTCTTTCAGCTCGCTTACTTATCTTTATAGGAAAACCAGGTCGCTTGTTTAAAGGTTTATTAGTGGCACCATTACTATTCAATCTATCTCTACTAGCAAGTCTCACAGTGGAGTGGGGTATACCAAGTATATTTGAAATTTCCGTCAAATTATGACGCCCATTTTTAAGAAGACCAGAAATCTCCCCTAACTGATGATCAGTAAGTTCTTTTCTTTTATCATTTGTTGTATCGGTTAAAAGCATGTTTTCAGTAATTTTTTAAAGTGGTTTCAATAATGTTATGAACGAGAGAAAATGATGTTGTGCATGAAGGTTGATCAGCATCATTTAAAAATTCTGTCTGGATTTTATATTACTGTACGTTATTGCTTAATGATTATAATAGGATTAGTAGGGAATGCTATTGCAGGCATTATTAAAAAAAAATATATATGAGACTTTACATGTAATGTAACCTTCAATGTTTGCCCTTTGAAAGGAGAAGTCCCATAATAGAATATAACGTGATAAGAGGTCTAAAGTTTAAATAAAATAAAGTTAGTTAAAGATATGAAAAAAAAAAGAATGGTAATTTCAGTTCGCTGACCACCCTGACCAAGAAACAGCAAAAGTAACTACGTGTACATAGTTTTCTCTACTACCGCATGGCTCTGGAATTCGTCTCAGTAGGGATAGCTAGTATGCCTAGCAAAACTGAGCCGGACGGTAAACTATTTGTTTTATAATATATCCCCAACAAGCAATTTACGGGTCACCTTTCGGGCAAGTCCAGTCTTTTAGGAGGGATGGACGAGCATAATTTTAGAGAAATATATTACTCAGCTTATGCGAATTAACTGATTTTGAGGAGTTATAAGACCGAACAGTGCTGAGACAGTAGCAAATGAAGCTTTTCTAGGCCTCAGTGTTGTCTTATTTTCCTGCAAGATGAAGTGAATTAGGGTTCCTCGTATGTTGGTGGTACTGGTAATGTGCCTGTTACGGTATCAATAAACAGTAGTGGGTATTAATAGAAGAGTAAGAGTAGAACGTAATACACATACCACTGCATCCTTTGTTCGCCCACTGGGCAAGTCTCTCTTTTCAAACCAACAAAGAGAGATGATGTCCTACATCTTATGCAGTTTCAAAACTAAGCACAAGAATGTAACCAAGAGAAGAGTATAAATCTTAACTTTTCTAAAATAATAATAAGGTAAGTACAAAGTTAAACTGGAATGAAGACGTAGCTTTGTCGCTATTGGCCACATGATAAAAAAAGGGGCACCACGAAAAAAAAAGAAAAAAAAAAGCAGGCTTTTGGCCTTTGGAGTTCCTGATTGTGGTGTAGATGAGCTTATGTGGTGCCATTTGACCTTATTCATTAACCAAAGGCTTCAAACTAAATGCTGAGATAAATAATAGTGATAAAAAAAAAGTCTGGCTGTAAAAAATAGTGTAATCTTGTTGGGGGCAAACTTGAGGGAAACTTATTGGATGATACATAAAGACAAGACGCTTTAACAAAAAAGAATGGTTTTATTTATGTATATGTATATCACAACATGTCAAAGGAAAATAAGTTTAATCTGGACTTTTTGTTTATTACCTCTTTTTTTTTTTTATTACAATAATTATTTAAAAAAAGTTACTAGTGCTTTAGCCTTTACAATCCGGAAAGAAAAAGTTTCTGGATTCAAAGTTTCCCAAGACAAACTACGAGGAGGTCCACTAGCTGAAGTCTCAAAAATAAGAATGCAACGGATAAGTATAACAACACAACAATCAATGATAATATTTTTCTTAGAGATGACTACCAAGGTAAGAACCATCAATCCAACTCTCCCTTCGATATTCGTATGGTTTTACGTGCCATTACACCCAGGATTAAACTGCACGAACCGCTCGTAAACGAGGACGGAAGAGAAGGAGACAGGACCCACCAAGATAGAGCATACTCGCCAGAAAATAGAATTCACAAAACTTGATCATTGCTTTTACAAACCCGTTGCATTGCTGAAACTGTTAGAAACTGCTTGGAAACATAGTATAAAAAAAAATGACTTACCATCATAACAGCAACCGTTTTGTCCTTTTGATTTCAAGTTCCAGCAGACTACAAATAGCAATATTTGTAAAATGAGTGTTAGAAACTGTTAGAAACTGTTTGGAAGCATAATATATATAAAATAAAATAAAAAGTAACATACCATCATAACAACAACAACTAAAGCAGCACCAGTATTAGTCAGAGCAACACCTATCATAGCAACACCTGTCATCACAACACTACCAGCCATGACAATAACCGGTAACACTAAATAAACAAACACCCGGTGATGACAGCAGAAAATCGATACTATGGCACCATATTAACTGTATCACAAATAGAACAATAGATACCCGACAAAAGAAACCCAGAAGCAACTGGTATTCAAATCTTTAAATCTTTATGCAGCAATACACTTAACCTCCCAGAAGTAAACTTCTAGGACCAGGACCTATCCCATGGTAAGTTAATTACAGATGTAGAATAAAGAAATGTCGAGATCTATACTAATCTGCAAGTAGAGAACTAATGCATTACACTTCGAGAAGTGCTGATTGCGGCATGTCAAAACATTGTAAATGATCCACGGTAAGAAAACCGCTACATTCGCATCACAATCAAACAATAGAACATCATACTTTGCAAAAGAAAAGATAATGATGGGTATAAAAGGAGGAACAACAGGGTTATTTTGTATATTTTTTTTTTATTCGTAATCTTGATGATGACGTTTCCAAAAAAAAATTATGATAAAAAAAAAAAGTGTGTCACAAAAAAAAACCACAGAGACTGAAGCGCCGTAGAAACAGAATTTATTATTATCTCACCTTAACATAAACGTAACGGCTTTATTATTTTCAAACTAACGTTGCGATTACAGTCTTTGGTTAGATTGAAAGTTTAATTGAGCTCCATGGGTGAATTTAAAAGTAGGTAAAGAGCAACAGTGGAAATATTATTACTCTATATATTATATATAAAAAGACTATATCTTTCAATTAATGAGTGTGTAAAAACAATTACAACATTACTTTTGATTGTGGTTTTGTGTAAGCGTATTACCAACAAGATATCTTTGTAGGATTACCCCTCTTTATATATTTATATATATATATACATATAGACAAAGACAGAAAAATAAAGAGCATCATGTACATATTATTTGCCACCTTTTCTTTTTCTTTTTCATATATATACCTTAGTACAATTTGAAATGATTGAGTGTGCTTCTACAGTTAGTGTTAGTTACTATTCGATAATTTGGGCTCTTTGTTGACTGAATGTTTGATAATTGGTTCAGGTCAAATAAATAACTACCATTAAAACTTTCATTATCCTGTGTTTTAAAGGAAACTCTTTTCGTGTATCATTCTTTCTTTGTTAGTTTCAATATTCAGAGAGAAAAAAAAATATGATAATAAATTAGATATTTAATAATTATAAGGTCTGATCATCTTTTCTTTTGCTTTTGGTACTTCACTTTCTAAAATATTGCCTTTTATTTCAACAATAGGCGAAATACAAAATCAACATCATCGCTTCCCTCAACTTTCTCAAAACAACATATTAATTATTATCGAAGCAGAAGTAACGGAAAGGGTTCATACATATCACACTATCATTCAGGTTTTCATTCGACATTGCTTACTGTAATATTTACAAAATCATTAAATGAAATTGAACAAAAACTATCAGGTTTAACTAGACTTCTTGGTGAACCAAAAGAAATACCAAGTAGCTCCTCTTCAACCACAATTCAACGTCTTGGTTTTCTCATCAACAAAGAAAGTATGACCCTCACAGTACATACCAATAAAATATGAGACATACGTTGTATAACTCAAAATTAGTACATCAAACTACTCTAAAACTAACGCAGTTGACATTTTTTATTGGAAAAGCATTAATACCTTTTTTGGTAGTATTTCTAGCAAGGCTAAATACTCGATAGTCAATCCAACCAAAAATTAGCTATGGTATCATCAACATTAATCCGTTAACTAAATTATACAACGATGGATTCAACATTTACAACAATGGAGTGATCATTCTTTTATTTCCAAAAAGCATCATCACAAACTGTATACCGGATCATTTATGGCAGATTCAGGTATATATAGTTGATGGAATAAAAACTATTTTTGACACTTGAAATTAAGAAAACCAGTTGCAACACAATATAGACTATCTCGATTTATTTATTAATTTATTATATTATACGAAATCAACGACATCAAGGTAAATAATTACAAATTTATCGCAGCAATTCAACTACTGTTGTCTCCTGCCATATTTAATTTAGCAGATGCACGACCTCTTCAACAGTTAGAACACCAATTAATATAGAACATGTATAACAAAATTTATGTAGTTTTGTCAACTAAAACATTAATGGGGTTATCGCACTGTAGATCTGTTAAGAACAAATCAATAATAAACGAAGTGTAATTTGTATCATATAAACTAAAAGATATCATTCACTATGTATAATTTTTTATATATCATTCACTTTATTTTTTATATGTCATTCATTTTAAATTTTTGAATATTATTCACTATAAAATTTTAAATATCATTCACTAAATACTGTTATTTTATTTAAAGCTTGTGTGATATCTTAACTCACCGGATTATTAGTATCCACGATGGACATAACTAACAATATTGAAACAACAATATCAATTTATTATTAAGTAGTCGATTAGTATTTATAAAAGGAACATTATTTTTACCATAATAAAAGCCTGCCATATCTTCATAATAATATTAATGTTTAACATTGTAAATTATTATTGTCAATATCGTGAACCAAAAGAAATATCTAATATCCGAATGCATTACAAATTGACCTCAAATATGGTCACTGGTAAAAAACCAAGATCAAACAATAAAATAAACTAAAATGTATTTATTCAAAAGCAAAAGAGTTGGCTATGCATTCATTTAAACCCATCAAAAAGATCATCGTTATCAAACAAAACTTATCAGGATATTCAAGATATACAAATATGGTTGATATTTTAGTTTAGAGCTCTTTCAGTTTTATCTTATTTAATAATCTTTTATTGATTGTCCACAGGAAAATAGTGATGCGAAGTTAGAGAAAAAATTGTGGAGTTAAAAAAAAAGTGTGTTCTTAGAGAAAATAAATGTGTTCTTAGAGAAATAAATGTGCTCTTAGAGAAAATAAACGTGTTCTTGGAAAAAATAAATGTGTTCTTAGAGAAAGTAAATATGTTCTTAGAGAAATAAATGTGCACTTAGAGAATGATGGTTTTAAGTTAGATGAAGTCAGAGAATTAATTGTGAAGTTAGGGAATGATGGTGGGAAGTTAGTGAGAATAACTATTAGAAGTTGGATATGGATTGTTTCAAAAGTTTGATGATTATTCGACTCTAAATTATTTGATGAAGTTTGCTTAATATTAGGAGAATCAAGTCTTTTAGCCTTTTGGCTTAGTTGTGGATTATTGTCAAGAAAACGATTGTTTTGTTGGAGATGTGATCTACGACTAACTTCAAGAATAGCTTTATGTAGGTTCACTTTTATGACTTACGGGAAAAGTTGAGGTGAGGGTGTACGTTTATGTCGATCAAGTTTGTCAAGATGATCGAAAAAGTCCTCACCTTTATCAGATAGAGCTTGTTTCAGTTGCTGAGTAGAAACGATAGCAGAAGCCATTGGTCGTGGGGGTTATAGCCCAAATATATAGTTATTTGCACCAGCTGAATCGCGTGAGGAAGTGAATTGCTGCTGTACTTGTAACTTTTAACGTAGTTCTTCTAGATATTCAGTCAAAGCTTGGATTCGGAAAGTAGTAGATTGGAGGTCACATTAATCATCCTAATGTTGCTAAAGAAATCTAATAAAGATCGAAAGTGAAGTACCAAAAAAAAGATCAGGCCTTATAATTATTAAAGATATCATTTTATTTTCATACTTTCTCTCTCTCTCTCTCTCTCTCTCTCTCTGAATATTTAAAATAACAAAGAAAGAATGATAACACGAAAAGAGTTTCTTTTAAAACACAGGATAATAAAAGTTTTGATAGTATTTTATTTCCGTTATTTATTGTGTAAGTAGTTACCATACCCGCCTTATTTAAGACTGAAAAAAATTTCAGACTTTTGTGGCCTTTAAATCGTACTATGGCCTTGAGAAAATTAAATATGGCGAAAATTTCAAAAATTTGCGGCCTTAACTCGAGCGGCCTTAAATAGAGCGGGTACTGTATAATTATCAATTAAGATTGTATTTGTAATAAGCCCTTATTTCTTGATGTAGAGTTGCTTAATACAATTCAAGAAGAAGATAAGAGATTTCTCTACGTCGATAGGTTCAATAGTTCAAGAGAAAGAAGAAGAAATGAAGTTATTAGAGCTATTAGAAGGATTGTTTAAAGAGCTGTAAGTTACATAATTGCTGTTTAATAATCAAACACCATCTTACAATGTTTTTATAGTTAAGAAACATGCACTTCATCTATTGACAAGGACCAGGATGAGGATGCATTTAACCGACTATTCATTTGGCCATACATGGCAGTAGTTGCAAAACATATCACCCTCCTTCAGTCGGGACAAGTCATCATACTTCGGCTCCAAACAAGGAGCGGGGAGCAATACATAACTCGTATTTTTTTCATCATTTTCTACTTATAAATATAGTAAATATGTATAAACTAAACATTATAATAAAAACCTGTTATATCTTTTTAACAATATACATGTATTTATCAATGTCTTTATTTAAATGCAGATGCAATTGACTTTATGTTGATACATAGTAAAGAAAAAAAAAACCCCCCTACATATAGGGAATAAAAAAGTAATATAAGGTGGTTACAGTCTCAAAAAAAAAAAATGGTAGAAATCAAGAGTGGAAGAGAAAACTTAAAATATTCAAGCGTGATGGGTTGAGGGGCAATCCTGGTAATTCAAAGTTTCTGTGCGCGTTTTTCATATAATTCGTGTTTTATGCAAGAAACAAATTATTCATTTTTAGATGAGCTTAAAAAGGGGGGAGGCAAAAAAAACTTTATTAATAAACGTGCGTTTAAGTTGCCGACAACGAGAACTTTTTTATAAAAAAAAAAAAAAAAAAAAAAAAAACGAGGTACGACGAAAGAAGAAAGGAATATTAATAAGGAGTGAGTGTGTGGTGGGGGTATAATTAAGATGGAGAGAGTTGAAAGAAAACAGACAATATTTACATGACTAAACAAGAGCCTCCACAACCGTTGGCAGGTTCAGCAAAGGGATCAGGATGTCTATTTCCCCAAATACTAGGAATCATCAAGTCAGTATTTGTTTGACAGTATTCAATTAAGCTGTGATAGAATAAGAAAAGGTCAATATTTTATATAGTTTTGAGAAAAAAAGTAATATTTACGATCGACTTGCTTCAGAAACTGGGATTCTAGAAATATCAAGTTGTTGCTTTAATTTAATATTGGATTCGAGAATCTTTCTAAGCTTAGTTTCTGAAACAGTTTGATTTCTTGCCATTGAGTGAATGAATATATGAAAAAAAAAAAAAAAAAAAAAAAAAGAGATGAAAGGAAAAAAAAAAAAAAAAAAAAAAAATTCTCGTGTTTATTTTAGTGCCCTTTTTTATGAATAAATTGGTACAACTTTCGTCCATGTCCTTCCCCAATCATATCATTAATTCTTTTTTGGCTCAAGTGCATTAGTTCATCCAAATCTTGAACTTGATTCATAATATGTTTATAGTTACTTGAAGTAACTCCAGGCATACTTCTTAAAATATCCTATTAAAACAAATTTTTTTTTTTTTTTTTTTTAAAAAAAACTTTTAATTCCTATACTTTTTACATTTACCTGAGGAGTCATATTATAAATCGTCTCTCCATCTTCTCCATCTGCTCCCATTGAAGTGGCCTTTTTAGAATCTGGTTCTTCTTCTGTTTTCTATAATTTATATTAAATTACATCATTTCTATGGAGATCTGTGTACCTTGTTTACCTTTAAATCCAAAAATATCTTTGCTGTTTCATGAGGACTACTAGACCAAATGATACGTAATTTAGGAAATGCAAGTGTTAATAAAACCAATTTTGATGATATATCTGTAACTCGAATATTTTCTTTCATAACTGATACTGACTTTTTTTTTTTTTTTTTTATAAAAAGTAAACTTAATAAACTTAATTTACTTGTGTATCAATTGTACTACCTGTAACGAAAATGATTTATTTTCATCAAACTCAATGAGTAAGATGGGTATCTTGTAATGTGCCGACATACTTTCACATTGAGTGAATCTATACAGAAAAAAAAAAAAAGAGTTAAATTTCT
Source organism: Pilaira anomala (assembly GCA_025716855.1). NCBI lineage: Eukaryota > Fungi > Mucoromycota > Mucoromycetes > Mucorales > Mucoraceae > Pilaira > Pilaira anomala. The sequence continues at coordinate 48,675 of JAIXMQ010000088.1, forward strand.
AAAATATCATATTTATGTAATATATATATATATATATATATATATATATATATATATAACTTACAATCTTCCTGATGCAAATGATTGAATCATATCTACAACTGATTTTCTCTCTACACACATATCAGGACTTAAAATATAATCACCTACTTGTAATGTAAATGGCAAGATCTTTACACCTTCTGCGTATAATATAGGAGGTAATGAACTTCGAAACTCTCGCATATCTACAATCACTGTAGGCGGACCTGTGGTTACTATTTTTAATTGTCCACCTGCAATTCGTGAATTAGGTTGAATCACCTCGAGTTGTCTTTCTTTACGTTTTTCTGTTAAAGTAATTGCCATTACCTTTTTTTTTTTTCAAATTGATAATTATTTAGTCTTTTCATTATTACATATATATCAAAACTTACAGATTTCTCATGAATTAATTTTTCAAAAGATTCCTTTTCTTTTCGAATCAAAGTAAGATAATTTTGTTCTTCAACTGAATTCTCGTACAACATGAAATAAACTCGGACTTGAATAGTTGGATGAGATGCACGATAGACTTCAATTTGACGTACAAACGCTGGGTTTGGATCAAACATGATGATCACTCGAGGCTGTACATCTTGTAATGTTTGTTCGTTACTATCATCTTCGTAGCATTGAATTGTAATTAATGAGTTATTGGGGATTTCTCGAAATGATGGTAAAATATCGTCTTGACCGTACTTGATTTCATATTCATCTGGTAACGGTCCAATAGCTTTAAACGTATCGTTTTCATCCTCATCACCGTCATCATTATCATTTGTATCCGCATCAAGCCTTATGAGAAGAAAAAAAAAACGGTGGGTAAGTGAGAATACAACAAATATAAACATTTTATATATATATATCATTACAATGATATAGTTTCAATCACATCATCCCGAAATGTTTCTGCTAAAGTACTCGTTCGTCCTGGTCCAGAAGCAACAGCAGTCGTAGACCCACCTCTTACTCTTCTACGTTTATTAGGCGGTGCTCTACCTCTCATAGAAGCAGCAGAAGCAGGTGGTGGAGTTACATTGACTGCATTTGTTTGTATTTTATGAATATTTCCTCTCCATTTAAAAAAATTATAAGCTAACCGAGTAAGAAACGGTTGATGTGAATCTTCTGGAGAAGAGATATATTTCTTTAATTGAGAGCATGTTCTTCGTTCAGTTACCATGATCAAGATAGGTGCTCCTTCTCCATGATTTAAGTCTAGAATATCTCGTTCGATTTCTTTTAAAATGTTTTTTAATAATGCCCATTTGGGCTGTTCTTCTAACACAAGTTTAATATGTGTTGGGAGTTCTGTGTCGGGTGGGTTTTCACGTAACTGGTCAAATTCTGGATCTGTCTTTTTAACGTAAACTCGTTTACGAGCAGTCTAATTTTGATTTAATAAAAGAAAGTCGTATTATTATTATTATTATTATTATTTACCTCAATGGCTCGATTACCAGCTTCTAAGTATAACCATTCTGATTGACGCATCTGTCTTCCTTCTTGAGGCGTATTAGCAGCAATAACAGTTTCTATAAAACTATAAAACGAGACACAATCATATGTTGTCAGGTACCTAAAAAAAAAAAAAACAATCAAAACCACACCCTTCAAATCCAAAAGCTATACTTTCTCTTACCCTAATAACTGCCTTAGGATTTTCAAATCACCCACCAATTGTTTTGAAGCAGAACTGACCTGATGCCAAATGGGATCCAATTGACGTCTTACGATAGTATCAAACGACTTGAAAAACGAGTTTTCAATCTTGATTTCACCTACATCAATTGTAGGATTTGAACGACGTAATTCAGATAGAGTATCTTCCATGCATTGAACTAAACTTTGTTGAATGATTTCTAACGATTCCGATAAAGGTTGTCTGAGTTCAATCACATCGTTATTAGTTTGTGATAGATTCTCGGATACAGTCATTTGAAATCGAGGCCATAAATGTACTTTACGAAGGAACATTGATTTTAATCGCGTCTGTAAAGGTGCGAATCCCGTTACAAATAATTCTGGGTGATCTGAAAAGGCTTTGATGAATCCTTCCTAAACAAAATAGTGATACGTTATTTATTTTATAATAAGTGATAGTGTTGTTTATTTACTTCGTTATGATCACGATAGATACGAAGAATTAATTCTTCCATTGAATTCGCTTTCACTCTAAATAATAATGACAATAAGAATAAAAAAAAATAAAAAACAATTGAATTAACAATTACCTGTGCGCATTATAAACAATGATACCATTGATAAGCGCAGTAGGAATTCTTTCGAGTAACATATCTACAGCTAAGATGCGAGAGGTAATTGAAAACACGCCACTTTCGCGATACATGCTACTTCTATAATATACAATAACAACAAAGTTAATAATATTCACGCAAAAAAAAAAAGGCATAACAATACCTTTTTTCTGCAGGCGTACTATACTCAATACGTCGAATTAAATGTTGCGTTGAAACACCTTGTGCTATCAATTGTTCTTGTAACAAGTCGTCTTGTTCAGTTGAAGTATTTAATAATAAAACAAGGTGGTTTCCTGCTGTATAAAGTCGAATAAATCTGCATAAAATATCGAATAATCCTAACCCAGGCGAGGTAATAAGCAACCCGTCTTCTTCCACAATGTCTGTAAGAATTTGTTTTTGAAATTCAAGCATTCTATATAACTGCGGAAAAGGTTTAACAACAAAAAGAAGCATTATTTAGATTTTTTTCTGAAGTTTAATCTGTGACGCCTCTTTTTTTTTTTTTTTTTTTTTTTTTTTTTTTTCAATTGATAGAAAAATCCCCTTTTTTCTTTTTTTTTCTTTTTCTTCTTTACAAATTTTTTATTTTTTCTTTCTTTCTTTTTATATAAAAAAAAAAAAAAAAAAAAAACTAAAAAAAAATGGAGAAAGCCGCAGCCGATCAAAGAAAGAATAACTTCAAGAACAAAGATGCTTTTGGTTCCGACCAAGTAAGAGAGCGTAGACAAAAGCATACAGTCGAGATTAGAAAGCAAAAGCGTGAAGAAAATTTATCAAAGCGTCGTAATATGATTATTCCCAACGCGTCCATGTCTGATAGTGAAGATGAAATTGAAGTTGAAGATGATGTCAATGTAAGATTCTTTTTTTTTTTATATAAATCTATTTTACGCGTACGTAGATAAAAAAGTTCCTAACGTTTCTTTTCATTAGTTGCATGCTAACTTGATGACTTTGATTGCTGACGTAAACTCAAACGACGTTGAGAAACAATACGACGCTACTACCAAATTTAGAAAGTTACTTTCTAAAGAAACAAATCCTCCTATCAAGGATGTTATTCAAACAGGTGTTGTACCTAAATTTGTTGAATTTTTAAGATCTCCTCATGGTTTATTACAGGTAAAGTAAAAAAAACGTTGTTATACAAATTGTAAAAAAAAAAAAAAGTTTCTAAAACGTTCCATTTTTTTTTTTTTTTTTTAGTTTGAAGCTGCTTGGGCTTTAACTAATATTGCATCAGGCTCTTCTGATCAAACTCAAGTTGTCATTGCATCTGGTGCTGTACCCATTTTTATTGAGTTACTTAGTAGTACCGTACCCGATGTGAAGGAACAGGTAAAAAAAAAAAAAAAAAGAAAAAAGAAAAAAAAAAATTTTTTTTTTTACTGTGAATTTTAAAATTTTATTATTATTATAAATATAGGCTGTCTGGGCTTTGGGTAATATTGCAGGTGATAGTGCAGTGTGCCGTGATTATGTTTTGGAACAAGGAGCACTTCAACCACTTTTAGTGATTTTAAATGAGCAACATAAATTATCTATGCTTCGTAACGCAACCTGGACACTTTCCAACTTGTGTCGTGGTAAGAATCCTCAACCTAACTGGGAGATGGTCGTTCCAGCCCTTCCTGTTCTCGCTAAATTAATCTATTCTACTGATGAAGAAGTATTGATCGATGCTTGTTGGGCCATTTCTTATCTTTCAGATGGTTATAACGATAGAATTCAAGCCGTGATTGAAAGTGGTGTATGTCGTCGTCTCGTGGAACTTTTAATGCACTCTTCTACATCTGTTCAAACGCCTGCTTTACGTTCTGTTGGTAATATTGTGACTGGTGATGATTTACAAACACAAGTCATTATCAATTGTGGTGTCTTACCCGCACTTTCTTCTCTCTTGTCTAGCTCAAAGGAAGCAATTCGTAAAGAAGCTTGTTGGACAATTTCAAATATTACGGCTGGTACAACTGCTCAAATTGATGCAGTTATCGAGAACAATATTATTCCACCTCTTGTACATATTTTAGCTAATGCTGATTTCAAGACACGTAAAGAAGCTTGTTGGGCTATTGTGAATGCTACTTCTGGTGGATTAAACAAACCTGCTCAAATTCAATATATGGTTCAAAGTGGTGTTATTAAACCTCTTTGTGATGTATTAATTGGTATGGATAATAAGATTGTACAAGTTGCTTTAGATGGTTTGGATAATATTTTAAAGGTTGGAGAATTGGATCGTCCTAATGATCCTGAGGGTGTTAACCGTTATGCTCTTTATATTGAAGAATGTGGTGGTATGGAATTAATTCATCAATTACAAACTCATGAGAATGAAGAAGTTTATAAGAAGGCATATCATATCATTGATCGTTACTTTAGTGATGAAGAAACTGAAGAAATGACTGATGAAGGTCATCCTCAATCCTTTAGTTTCCAAACTAATGTTGATGTCCCTCAAGGTGGTTTCAACTTTGGTAATTAATTTGATTTTTAAAAAAAAAAAACAAAATAATAGTAAATATAAATGATAAAAAAAAAAAACATACATACACACATATATTTTTTTTTATTTTGGAAATAATAATGTATATTCTCTCTCTCTTTTTTTTTTTTTTTTTTTTTTTTTAATACACTTTTTTTGAATTAACCATCTAATTAAAAAATAAAGAGAAACTTTGGTATTATTTCTTTTTGAATGAAGAAGTACGGTTAAAAAATCTCGTTAAAAAACTAAAACATGCATGAACGATAATGACAGCGTCGGAAGAAGTCCGCCTTTCTGAAGTACAATTTCTTTTCTTTTTATTTTCAATCATGTTCTGTAAATAGTTCCTTTTCTAAAATCTAGTTATTTAATACATTGTTATTTTATATCGAGTTGATATCTAATTTACCTTGGTACTAGTTTCATCTCTCAATACTTGATACTTTTTTGACATAATTGTGGATAAAGATAGAGAGTTGCAAATTGAATATGTCCGAAAAAAAAAAAAAAGTTTAAATACAAGAAAAAAAAAAAGCTCCCGGGAAAGTATACAAACGTTAAAAGATCGGATTTTATCGTAATATATATATATATATATGTATACTCTTGAGAAAAAAAAGAAAAAAAAAAGTCAGTTTATCGTTGCTATCTATCTAATAATTACATGCATTATCCAGGTAGTGAAAAGCACATCTGTGTAAATTTAATACTGCCTAATTTTCCTGTAAAAAAAAAGACTTGATCTACCAGTAATAAGCAAGTTAATCAAAAGAATTTAAGCGATTTTTTTTTTTTTTTTTTGATAGTGTTTGAGCCTTAACTGTTGATACGAGAGAAGGGTTATGAAAAAAAAAAAAAGTCATTTTTATCCCATTCAGAATAAAGTTTTCCTTTTTTTTAGCAGTGTTTATATATGTATCAAACAAATGTTTTTGACAAATGACGAATAAGATTTTCAGGAAAGACAAAAACTCACAAATTTAATAATTCTTTGTCTCTGCTCTTTTTGTTGTTTAATTTAATTCATATTAAAAATGTTTACTCTATTATGACCTCCTAGAAGCATGTCAGACTTCCCCCCCTAGTAGTAAGGTATTTTTTTGCTTTAGAAAGTTATATTAAAAATTAAGTTATTTTATACTTTATCACAACAGTGAAACACAACCATACTTTGGAAGATCACCACGTTTGAGTTCCACACTAATAAGAATCATATACATATAAATATTTCGTTCCACTTTTCCGGTTTTGGTTACACACCTGTGTGTATGTCTATATAACTATTTACAAAACGCCACAACCTAGTTACAGACAAAAAAAAAACAAACAAATGGTAGAAAAAAAAATAATAATTGAATCGAGTACAAGCAGGATCATTTATGATCCAAAAATTGATTTAGCCCCTGAGAGAGAGAGAGAGAGAGAAAGATTACAATCGGTAATCATGAACGATCCTTTTTTTTTTCATACTACGTTTATATCCGTTTACTGTATATATTGCTCTTAAAAGACTTATCATATAAGGTGAAAAGGAGATTATATAATTGATATCATTGAATGAAGGATACTTGTAATAAAAAAAAACAGGTATTAAAACTAATGCATGCGACCAGGAATATAAAGGAGGAAAAAAAAAAGCATGAGACAAAAAAAAAAGTGGAACAGGTATATATAAATTTTAGGTTTTTTTCAATGTTTCAGGTAAATTTGGAATGACGGAAGATGGTAACAAAAACTGTTTAATGCAGAAAAAAAAAGAAAAAAAGTGATTTGGAAAACGGGGGACCTTTTTTAAGTGAAACGATTTATAATATATTCTTCTCTATTTATTTATTCAAAATGGCGTACATCTTTTTGTTCGCGACTTTTTTGGTGACTGTTTGAGAAGGATGTAAAGAATGTGTATATAAGATTTTTTTATTGTATATGTACAGAGAGAGAGAGAGAGAGAGAGAGAAAGGAAGAAGAAAGAATGAGAAGAAGAAAAAAAAAGAATATGTACTGAAGTTTTTTTTTTTTTTTTTTTTTTTTTTGCTGTTTTTATTAAACTCTACTATTGTTTAATTCAGACAGCATGACTTTGATGGAAGGTAACTTTTGCTGTTGTTGCTGTTGGTAGTGTTGGTGATATAATGGAGGAGGAGAAGGTGAGATTTCAGGTGAAAGAGGTAAACCTCTCATTTGAGTTGCTTGAGTGGCCAATAAATTGAGATTATATTCTTGATGATATTTTCTTTTTTTATTAATGACAGAAACAGGAGGAGGAGGACTGGGAGGGAAATGATCGTGAACAATGCCTGCAATTGTTTGATGATTTCTCTTTCTTTTTTTATTATTTGTTTTTACGGTTGGAATGATAAATGCTGCTTGTCTTTGTCGTGTTTCAATAATAGCTTGTTGTTGTTTTTTAACTTTGGCAGCAGATATTAAAGTTTGAATCATGGCAGGTGAATTATTTATTGTGTTTGAAGATAACCATTGATATAAAAGTAAAGATTTCGATAAAGGCTTTTGTTGTTTAATCAACACGGGGGATCTACAAAAAGTAAAATCTTATAAATAACATGTATATATATATATATATATAACAATTGCTTACACTGTTGACTTCTCTTCTATTACTTGCTCTTCTTTTTGAATAAATATCCATTCTGTACCATTTAAATGACTTGTATGTTCGCGTTCCACAATTGAATTAATATGAGTAGCACTTTTCCAATGTTGATATTGAATATTATTTAATATTGGTTCAGATACATTTCCAATAATTTCATCTATTGATAATTTACATAATTCAGCTAAATCATACATGTTGAATAACCTTGCAATCTGAATTATTGTACTTGACATGATAAATATACGCTCTTGTTTATTCTTTATAAACTCAATCGGATTCAATGTAAACAATTGTTTAATTAAGTTTGCCTTTGTATTTAATCTTCCATTTAAAAAGATCTTGTTTATATCTCTTATACAAAAGTAATTCTTATTATTTATTCTATACAAGTAAAACATTTCACTTGTATCATAACTGCCTAATAACAATTTAGAATTCATTTTTTATATGTAGAAAAAAAAAAAAAAAAAAAAAAAAAAAAAGAGAAAGAGAAAAGGAAAGAGAGAGAAAAAAGGGAAAGAAAAAGAGAAAAAAAAAAAAAAAAAAAAAAAAAAAAAAGGGGATCAACAGCATTTATTATTCTGTCAGTGTGTGGTCAATATCTGCTGATTTTGGTGGTCATTCTTTAATATAATAAGGGGTTAACTTTTCATCATCCCTTTATTTATTTATTTATCTCCCTCTCTGTATATTTCTCTCTCTCTCTCTCTCTCTCTCTTTCTCTCTTTCTATTTTTCACCCCCCAAACTTTACCCCTTTGTCCTCCCCCCTTTATTTTTATTTATTTATTTATTTCCTTGGTTACTCTTGACAAAAAAAAAAAAAGTTGTTTCATCCTTGACGACGATTTTTTTTTGTTTATATGGAGAACAGAGTCTCTGGTTTATTAGTGAAAATTGAAATAGTCACAACTGTGTTTTTGGGGTTTTAAATTATTAAAGTATGATTGCTTTTTTTTTTTTTTTTTTTTTTTTTTTTTTTTTTTTTTTTTTTTTTTTTTGAATATGTTGTTGGAAACAGAGGAGACCAAAGAGGACTAGTCTGTTGAAATGTGAGGAAGAGGAGCATGAGGAATACCTTTGGAGATAAAATACTCTTGACGCATTTGGAAAACTTTGGCTGTAGCGACCAAGATCACAGAACTGGAAAGAAAAGGAGTATTGTTGAAAACGAAAGCCCAGTGACAACGCCATAGAGCTTCAAGTGTAGCAGCAACAATGAGAATGGCCGAGAATTGAGGTGAATCGGGTGTTCGAGTAGGAGTTTGCAAAGCGTATATAGCGAGCTGGAGTTGATCCAGGGAGACACGAGGATCGGAAGGATTGATAAAAGTATGCCACATATATTGCCAGGTATGTAGCTTAGCAGGACACAGAAAGATGAAATGCAAAATTGATTCGACTGGTTCAGAGCATATGGGGCAGGCGGGTGATGGAAAGTGAACAGGAATCAAGTGATGTAAAAGAGATTTGTGTGGGATTTTCTTATGAAGAATCCGATACCAGAAGTTTCGACAGGAGTGCGTGATAGGCAAATTCCAAAATGATGACCAAGAGATAGACATTTTTGGAGAGAATGGAGGAGGTAAAAGTAAATTCGTATTACCCGGACGCTTTAAACATAAAAGGCGATAAGTTTTAGCATTGAATTGGGAGCTGGTACCAGGAGCCACAAGGATACGATCAAGAAACGGATCAATATCAATAACACGATGATCACTCACTGGTGAAAATGGATGTAAGCCCATGCGTGCAAGAGCAGGGGGAATAAAAGATCTAATGAAAAAAGGAGCCAGCTTGATTTCATTTTTGGATACCTGTTTAAGGAAACTTCTAGTAAGAATTGGGTGGTGCGTAAGCTCAACCGAAGTCTTTGGGCGGAGGCAGTGGTTGCGATCACCGTTAAAAGTATAAGCAGAGGATGCGAGAAGAGAAGCAGTGGACTTACGTAGATTAGTAGATGGTATAATCAAGGAACCAATTGGTATCTCAAGACATGTTGCTGAACTAACTACTACATCAGTATATGATTTTGGTAAATCATCAATAGCTTTAAACAGGAGGGCCAGAGAACTATTCAACTGTTTTGTATTAGGTGGCCGTCGAGATGGAAACAGAAAGAAAAAACGATGATCAAGATCTAGAGGACTAGTAACTGAGTAGAGACTCGCTGAGGCTAATGCAACTTGAGAGTACAAAAAGGAAATTAATTGTAAGAGGACAATAGAGTCACTAGTAAGCACATCAGTTTGTAAAGCAGAAGTCTTCGTGGATAGCAGTGGATGTAACCAGCGTACTTGCAAAGCAGATTGTTGAACCGCGGGATTAAGGAGACCTAAACCACCATGCGATCGAGGTAGGCATGCAGTATAAAAACTAATTTTGGGGAAAGTTCGAAAATTAATGAAGTTTGATATAATAGATTGTACCGATTTGAAAAAGGAAGATGGAACCGAGATGATTCGAAGAACATGCCATAACTTGCTGAGAATCAGAGAGTTAAGAACCATAGATCGACCACGGACAGACAACCCTCGTTGACGATGAATATCACAAGCAATCGTAATTTTCTGTAGGAGATCCTCAAGATATGAATTACGTTGCGATGTAGATGTACACAAAGGGAAACCAAGATATATGAGAGGTGTTAAAGACCGACAATCATGCCAACTAGATATATTATAAGAAGCTAAGGACTGTCGCCAGTAGTTATTATAAATAATAGAAGATCCAGAAAGGGATATGGCTTCAGTTTTGGTAAAATTGATACGAGCATTGGACGCCTTTGAATAAACAGATAAGTGATGCTGAAGTTGAGAGAGTTCATCTGGAGAGTTTAAGAAGCAAACCACATCATCAGCATATGCTAATAATTTAATCGGGTGAGAGCTGTACGAGTAAAGTGATGATGACCTAATAGTAGGAGGGAGAGAGAACCCGGAAAGGTGTATATCTTGTTGGATGCTACGAAGAAGTGGTTCAAAAGCTAAGTTAAATAAAATAGGACTAAGTGGGTCACCTTGTTTCAGTCCACGACGTTGAGAAATACTATCGGTAAGGAAACCATTCACATTGATATGGAGGTATGTACTAAAGAATAATCGTTCAATACAGTCAACCAAAGTGACCGGGATACCGAAACGAAGTAGAACAGACCTGAGATAGAGAGGGTGTACTCGATCATAGGCTTTTTCTTGATCTAGCAATAAACCAATACTGGAAGAAGAGGAAAGTCGGGCTTGCTCCATAACTAATTTCATTAATAGACCATTATCTGCAATAAACCTACCACCGACGAAACCTGTTTGATATGGGGTAATTAAACTAGAAGCTGAAGAGATAAGCCGGGAACTAAGAATTCGAGTAAAGACCTTAGCATCGGTGTTAATCAAGGATATCGGTCGCCAATTTTTCAAAGAGTCTAAAAGACCTTTTTTAGCTAGTATACAGACGCAAGATTGCATCCAAGTGGTGGGGATATCCGATAGGGAAAGTGCATTATTGTAAGTAGCAAGAACAATTTCACGACAAGAAGGATGTGAGATTACAAGGCGAAGAATAGCATAAGGTAAACCATCCATGCCAGGTGAAGACTTTTTGGGACAACGAGAGAAAGCAAATAAAAGGTCATCCATCGTGATAGGAGCCACCAACGATTCAGCTTCAGATGAAGACAAACGTAGGGATTCTGGTAGTCGTTCTAGTAAAGTATCAAGAGAAGTCATGTCCACAGGTTCAGGTGAATAAAGATCATTATAGAAAAAAGAAGCAGTTTCAAGCATCTCCTCCTTGGTAGTACAGGGGGATAGAGACTCAGGATGTATCAAAGGTGGTATCAGTTGGCGAGCCGCACGAGAAGCGACAGTTCGTTTTAGATAACCGGCAGACAGTTCACCAAATTCACGCCATCGGATTCCAGACCGTAAGGCTAGAGTTTCAACTCGGTATTGTTGTATAGAAATTAACTGTTGCTCAACAATTTTTAATTGAGGAGATAGAATAGAAAGTGAAGCAGGATTAGAAATAAGTTTTTTTCTCAAACCAGATCGTTTTTTATGTAAGAGGTCTTCGGCTCGTTTCAAATTGAAAGCTTTACGACGAGAAAAGGCTCGACATATGTCAGCAGTAATCAGTTTCAAACGTTCCCATTTGATAGCAGCAGAGAGAGAAGGATCTAGAGCAGCGACACCTTCAGTAAGAGCAAGATTCAAGCGTTTTTTGAAATCTGGATTTCGAGCAAGTTTAGGATGCGCACGCCAGAGACCCTTACCGACAGATTTAGCTGTAGAGTCAGTGCCAGTAGGTTGGTGTAAACGGAGATGGGTGGTCAATAAAAAGTGATCCGACCAGATAGGTTGTATAAAGGTGGTAGAGCAGTCATCAAAATCAATCGAAGAAAATAAATCAGTAGAAATAAATATATAATCAATACAAGATTGTGATACTCCCCTTTGGAAGGTATTAGAAGGAAAAGTTCCTGAAGGTGTAATACCATCAACGAAATGATTATCAGTGTAAGCTAGCCAATGAGAGGGAGCTTGTCTAGAGCGAGTAGTAGAGAGTGAATGACCATAGGTGTAATTGAAATCACCGAGTAGTATAGTCCGAGTAGGCGAAGAGGGAAATATCAATGGATATTTTTGTTGAATATCAGTAAGAAAAGTATATCGTTCAGCACGAGAAGCAGGAAAATATACCACTGAAACTGTTAATGGAAGAAAAAGGTCAGAAGTATGCGAGACTGTGGTAGAGATAACACGTTCACAGGGACTAATAAAACTGTTAGAAAAAAGGATGTCAGAAGAAAAGGATACCAAACCGCAATGAGAAGACCAGATGCTAGAAGAGGCCTGGAATTGGATATGGAACATTTCTTTGATTTCAGTAGTAGAAGCGTGGGTTTCTTGAAGTGCAAGCAAGTCAAGGCCACGATCCTTTAGATAGCGAATAAAATGACTTCGGGTGGATGGTGCTGCTGTCTTGGTAAGACCGCGACAGTTGAGAGAGCCAACCTTCAAATTTAAGTATCTAGAGGGGAGAGAGGAGGAATCCGGGGGGTTTATATAATCGTGAGAAGAAGTAGAAGCAGTTGTATTATGGATAACATCAGGGATATTATTAAAATTAATAGAATTAGTAGTAGATTGATTAATTAAATTCATTTTAGATAGATATACGCTGAGTTGTGTTATCTTCTGACGGAACAGAGGATTCAGTACTAGTAGCTAGTAAAGGGTTAGAGATAACTTCTGGAGATGAAGACTCTATTTCCATCATGAATTCATCTTCAGTAACCGGAGCTGGTTCAACAGCAAGAAGTTTCTTTTTGTTTTTTGGATTGGCTAAACAAGAACCATGATTAGTGCGCTCATGACCAGGCAGCTTACAGTGCTTGCAGACCTTGATAAGAGACACGAGATCAACAACTTGGTTAGTAACACTGGGCTGAGCAACTGGGAGAGTCGTAGTTTTAGAAGTATCTGTAGCGTACTGGCTAGTGGTACGAGTAACTCGACCAGTAGTGGAAGGAATCAAGTCAGTAGGTATCACCTGAGATTGAGAAGAAGAGGACTCGGTATAAGAGGTAGCAAAATCAGACGTGACAGGTGTATGTTGAACTGGATTCGAAGAGATAGGCGTAGTTGAAGATACAGCATCGGGAGAGAGAGTCTGAGGTGGTTTAGGCATCTTTCTGGGTTTTTTGGAGAGTGCAGGAGATGGCCCGGAAGTATTCTTTCTTGGACAAAATTTGGCAATATGGCCCGTTTTATTACAAAGACGACAAACAGTAGCCTTCTGACGTACAGGACAATCTAGCAAGGCGTGTTGATCAGAATGACAATAGCGACAGAAGGAAGGCATAGAAGCCCAGGTAGCTAAGACATGAACTGAATCTGGAGTATCAGAGAGAATATCACCTGAAAGATGATCATAATTTAAAGGGAAGTATAACCAATCCACTGAGTGAGTTAAAGCAGTAGTCTGGGACTCGGAGATAGCTAGAACGGCATAACCATATCCAGCGTATACTCCAGAAGTACCAACAGCTAAACCGCTATCGAGAAGATCACCATATTTCTGCAGATTGATAGTCATGTCAGATTTTAACTGAGCGAGGCCTCCATCAGGGCGACCATATTCTGGTGGAAGGTTGGTAAAAGATATTTTACGAATACTATCAGTTGAGGCTAAAGATGGGTAAGCCAAAAAGGAAGCAGTAAAAGAGGGGAGATTGAAAGTGGGATCGTTTGAAAATTGTTTAAAAAATAAAGGAGACACTTGAACTTCTGCATAAAGACGACCATAGTCGGTTCTCGTCTTATCAGAAATAAAAAATAAATGTTTTCCATTATCACAGTATGTCTGAAATTCTGAAATGAACAGAGAGTATTTCTCTTTGACTTGAGAGATGTCAATGAGAATGGAATGAGCAAACGAGCCTTTAAGAAAAGGACGAAGGGCTGCATTCGAAAAGGGATCAAAAGGAGGAGAAAGTTCAGCGCTGGTGATGACGTTTCCATTGTTATCAGTTGGCAATTGGGTTGGTGAGTTGGAGGGAGGCTCTACCAAGTTACTAGAGAATCGTTTCGATTGCCCTGAGATGACTTGTGCCCATGTTTTCTTTATTTTGGTGTTATGCGGACCTTGAAAGGTACCGTTTGGTTTATTAGCGGAAAGAACCATGATCCTTGACGACGAGAACTGTTTCAGGTTTTTTTTTTAAAAAAAAACAAGTCACTTTGAATTTAGATAGGTGAATCCCTTTTTAACCTTTTCATTTTTTATTTACCTATTTTATAAACATAAAGCGCGTGCGTTGTTAGACAACATGTCATCGGATGAAGAAGATATTGATTTAAATGAAGATACTGCTTCTCAGTTAGGAACCATTACTGACGACGGTAACGACTTGATGGATATTGAAGGTAAACTATAATAAAACTTAAAGAGTCACCCCCTTGTTTTTTTATATATATATATATATTCATTACTCCTATAGATCCCCTTCCTTCAACCCAGAATTCACCTGCAGCAACATCATCACCACCACAAAACTCACCAAACACAAGACAACTTGATCTAAATATTAATCCCCAACTATTGACTTGTAAGTCATATGATTGTGTACCACTGGTAAAGTAACCTGATCTAGTTTAAAAAAAAAAGATAACTTATTTTTTTTTTTTTTTTTTTTTGCCCGCAACCAAATTTAAATTCGTTTAGGCAGCTGCAGTTCATCCATCACCCATTTCTAGCTTAGCCACCACACCTTGTTATCGATGGATACTAACAGGTTCAGAAGACGGATATATTCGAAAATGGGATTTCTTTGCCTCAATGAACGGTAAAACCAGTTTAACTCAGGCACAAAGACATTATCATGTGGATTCCGTCACTTTAGCAGGTGTATTAAGTTCATGGTGGGAAAATGAAGAGACAAATGGTATCCGTAACAGTACAGAATCAGATGAAGCGATGCAATTAAGTGAGCCAAAGTTATCACCTGTCTATAGTTTAGATATTCATTCTGAAGCACTTTGGGCATTACAGGGTTGTGAAAATGGTTCGATCAATTTAACATCGGTTCGGCATGATGAAGGAAAATGTCATCATGTGCTCCGGAGCCACACCGGTCCTGTTTCCGTATTAATGATAACACCAAGCCAAACCGGTGTCATTTCAGGTTCTTGGGATAAATCTGTATTGGAATGGGACCTAAATACTGGGTCTATTGTGAGATCTTATGATGGTCATAATTCTCAATTATCCTGTGCTCTTTTTCAACCTCTTTATTCTCCTTATGTACCTGATACCTTGGATGATGAACAACAAGGTCCGAGATGGAATGAAAGAAATCAAAATGTTTTCATGACCACAAGTATTGATGGTCAATGTTTGTTATGGGATAGACGTGAACCAGATAAAGATGCAAGAAAGTTAAAAGTACCTGATAGAACACCACCCTGGTGTCTTTCCGTAATTATTTTATTATAATTTTTTTTTTATAATGTGATCTTATATAATAATATATTTATCATAGGCTTGTTGGAGTGCGGATGGTTCAAAAATTTATATGGGAAGAAGAAATGGTACAGTGGATGAATATGATTATGCTTCTCAAAAATGGATTCAAACATTTCGTATGCCTGCAAACTCGGGTCCAGTTTCTTATGTTACTAGTATGCCTAATGGAAAGCATATAATATGGTTAGTATGATTAATATTTTTTTTTTTTCATGATTTTAAACAACTAACATATCCCCCACACACACCTATTTTTTTTTTTTTTTTTTTTTTTAGTGCTTCAAATGATAATATTCGTTTATGGAATACTACAATTGAATCTTCATTTACCATTCGTCCAGAAACTGAACTTGGGTTTGCTAAACCTTCAAAGATATCATCTGTCATTCCATTTAGTATTTTATCTGGACATCACGGCGGTACCGTATCTCATATATCCATTGACCCAACTTGTAAGTACATGATCACTACTTCTGGTAATAGAGGTTGGGATGGTACCTCTACAAATGCTTGTTTATTTTATGATATTTCTCCCATTCTGTAAATATATACCAATATACCTTCATAATCTATAAAAACTTGTTGTAAAAAAATGCCAAGAAATTTCTGTGTGTCAATTGGATATCCACATGCTTTGTTTATCAATTCAATTTGGCATGTGCTTTTTTTTTTTTTTTTTTTTTTTTTTTTTTTTTTTTGTGCCTTTTTTTCTGAAGATGTTAGGTAAAACTTGTTGCAATTTATTTAATCAGTGACTTTAATATATCACCTTACTGTGCATTAAAAGATATGTGCATACAAGGTGTCATGTTAGCATTTGTTCCAAAAAAAAAAAAAAAAAAAAAAAAAAAAACGAAGCAAACTGAAATAGATTATGCATATATTATAACTATAGTTACATGAATCACTTGACTGTAAAAAAAAAAAATGAGTTACCAAGCAGTAACCAGTAATGCTCACTTTTATTTGAGCACTGGATTAAATATTATCATAATAATGTGACCACATCGATTCATTTTATTCCTCTCATGTATACTATATTGTATAGTAATAATATAATTGAAATAAAGAGACTTTAATTTGACAAGAGTGAAATCAGGTGTGTATCTCCTTTTTCTTTATCAAAAAACTAACTAAAGTTAGTAAACACGTAGCGTAGCTTACAGGGTTTTTGCTACCGTAATGTAATGGTATTAACTTTTTTTTTAAAAAAAAAAAAAAAAAAATTGTATGATTTGGATGGAGTTTCCGGTACATACAATTAAGAAATTCAGGTGTAGCAGGGTGATGTTTAGTTTTTTTCTATCAAAACATTACATATAACTATAGGTAAATAATAAACTATCCTTTATTTCTACATATTTTGAATTATTTTGAATTATTTTGAATTATTTTGAAATTCGCAAAAATTCAATCTCCTTTTCTTTCTTTTCGACTTCTATTCGGACTACTTCCTCCAATTCTAAGGCTATATATAATCTTTGAAGCTCTCGTCTCTTAATACGCAATTCTGTAATTTTTTTTTGGATATTATTCTAATCAAAGTAGCTATTAGTAAACCACGCGTAATAAAAAGCACTCAAAGTATTCGAAAATCTTACGGTTGTTTCATTTTTACCACACATTGTGAATAATAGGTACAATAATAATAATAAAGAGATAAAGAAAAAGATCAGAAAAAGAAAAAAAAAAGTGATTTATTTATAATGAGATGAACCTGTTTGTGGCGTACGAAAAAAAAAAGTAGTCAATAACACAAGTCATAATGGAATTAACTAGAACTTTTTAAATTGAGGTGTAAGTTTATTCAACTATGTTAAAAGTACATGCAATAGTTCAGGAAGCATGAATTAAAAAACATTCTATATAACATGTACAACAATCGCGTATCATTAATAAGATTTGTTTCAACTCAATTGAAGGGATAGATTAATATATAGTCATTTACCGAAAAAACTAATATATATTCATCGAACCAACTACAACACATATATATTTATCATATTCTGATAATCAATTGTATGTATACGCATTTCAAATTATTCCTTTTTTTTTTTTAATATATAATTTATTGAATTGAAAATAATAAAACAAAATATGAAAAAGAAAATCGAGTGAGAGAGAGTGAGAGAGAGAGTGAGAGAGAGTGAGAGAGAGTGAGAGAGAGTGAGAGAGTGTGAGAGAGAGAGTGAGAGTAACAAAAAAATAAATAATGAGAAATGGTATATATATATATGTATATAGTATATAGAAGGGGATAATAATAATAAAAAAAATGATATAATAAGGAGAGGAATGGAAAGAAAAAAGATTTACAAGGTGAAAAGTGAGTGAGAAAGAGAGAGAGAGAGAGAGAGAGAGTGTGTGTGTGTGTGTGTATGTATGTAAAGTGAATAATAGACTTAAAATGATTCGTTTTGATTAGGACATTTGTTTGTAAAATGAAGACCAAATTCTTCACAGTTTTCACAATACTGATGAAAAAAATGGGGATATAAGTAAAAAAAAAAAGGGAACCAAATTAATAAGATTCATGGCTACTTACAGGTCGTTCTAACTCATTTTTATCAATCGAAACCGCTTTACAACTGATCAAGTCATGACCTGTCACTTCACATATTTCACAATAAGAATCACCTTCTGATGGTTGAGAACGAATGACAGGAGAAGTTCTTTTTGTTACAGTAGGCAATGCTGATGATCCTACTGTTGTTGTTGTTGTTGTTGTTGTTGCAGATGAAATAATAGAAGATTTTTGATCTTCTCTAGCATCTTGAATTTCAAGTTCTAACTTCTTGACCTGTTTACGTTCCTTTTCGAGTGCTTCTTCTAAATCTGCCTCTTTAAAGATTTTCGATTCAATCAAACTTTCCAATTCGGATATATCTCGATTCAACATCACAATCTGTCGTTTTTGTTCCTTTTCAATCGATTCTCCCTTTTCTTTTGCCTTTCTTAATTCGGTAGCATGTTCAAGGTTTAATTTCTCAAGTTTCTTTTGATGTTGTTGTAAAAGTGCTGCAATCTTATCTTGTTCTGATAAATCTCCATTTAATACCATCTTGGTAGCATCTACTTGACTCACTTGACCATGTAATTTCTCGACTTCTTCCATTAGCTTTAAACATTCGGTTTCAGTTTGTTTATGTGCTTCTTCTAACTTGGCATGATCCTTAGTCAATTTCTTATTTTCGGTCTTGAGTGTAGCAATCAAATGTTGATATTGACTTAAATCTTGATTCGCTTGTTCTGCTTGTTCTTTTTGCTTTAATAACATAGCGTTCTGAGCTTGCAATTTCTCAATTTCACTACGGAATGTTTCAATCTCTAATTGATGTTGCTTTTCATCTAATGATGAACTACTACTACCATTTGAAAGAGCTGTAACTTGACTAATATTACTTTGTTTATCTGCTAATTCACGTTCAACTTTTTCTTTTGATTCTGCCAATCTACGTAATTCACCTTCTGTCTTCTTTTGACTTTCAACCGCAGATCGAACTTCATCAAGATACTTTGTACGTGACGCTAACTGTTCATCATAATCAGCTTGTAAACGAGCCAATTGTTCTTCTAATTTAGCCTTTTCTTTTGCAAGTCTCTCTGTATCTTTAGATTGATCTTTCAAGATCTCAGCTTCTACTTTAAGTGCTTCATGGCTGATCTTTTCATGTTCTAATGCTTCAATTTGTTCTGTTAATCTTTTACGTTCACTTTCCCAAACGTCTTTCAGGATCGCATGTTTTTCTTCAGTTTCAACGTTCATGATCAATTGATCAATTTCTTGTTTCAACGTCTCAATAGTAGATTGAAGTGTTTCGCGACGAGCTGCATGTTCTTGACATTGATTCGCTCTTTCTTTCTTCATTTCTTCAATTGTAGCTTCATATGCTTCAATCGCATCTAATCCAGCCTTACGAAGATCTTCACGTTCCAACTCCAAAGAAGCAACACGACGACGTTCATCCGCCAAACTAGCATTGATCGCCTCACGATCCACACGATTCATTTCAACGGAGCTTTCATACAACTCGATACTTTCCATACCAGCTCTCTTTAATTCATCCACTGAATCTTGTAACTGATTGATACGTTCACGATACTCTTGTACCAAACTGGACTCCTTTGCGTATTTTTCTTTCACTTGAGCCAATTCAGCCTTGACCTTATCAAACGTTTCCTTTGAAGTACAATCTTGATGTGCCAACCATTTAGTTTCAACATCTTTTAACTCTTCCAACAAACGTTCCTTTTCACGTGCATGACGTTCAGAATCCGCCTTGATACGTCGAATCTCACGTTCCTTTTCTTCTACTGCATTACGATGTGATTCTACCTGTTCAGAAAGTGTAGCCAAGAACATATCTTTTGCACGCGCAGTATCACGTAACGAGCTCATCTTTTCATGTACTTCTTCCATCTCCATTTCCAGTTGCATTTGACGATCCATTGCATCATTATCACTACCGGGTTGAAAGTACTGTTGATGTTGAGAAGAAGGTGAGATGGCCATTTGGTTTTGTAAGGCCTTGGTCTTTTCTAACAACAAGCGTTCACCTGCTTGTGCTGCAGCTGTAGCAGCTTCTGCTTCTGCAATCTTACTTTCTAATTCATGTACACGATGTTCGGCCAAAGACTTTTCTTTACGTACATTACTCATTTCATAAAGTGATTTATCTCTTTCGGTTGTCAAGGATAACTGTTCAGCTTCTAATTCAAGTACTTTGGTCTCTAACCGTTGAATGGCTTGTTTCGTTTCAGACATTTGGTTTGTCCAACTGACTTGTTCTGATTGATGCATGTCTTTAATTTCTTGTACAATCGCCTTATGTCCTTCTAACGTAAATAGTTCTTGATCGGACCCATCCTTGCGCTTCAACACGATCGATCTGGACAAGATTTGTTCAGCCGTTTTATTCTGTGTGTTTTCTAACTTTAAAAATTTATTCTCGGCTTCTAATACTTCAACACGTAATTGAAGTTGTTGTAAACGCATCACAGTTTCATCTGGTGCTTGTGAAATTGCTTCACCCAAGACACGTTCTAATCTTTCTTGAGGAGATTCTAATGAACTGGATGATGTGGCAGAAGGAATCGTTGTATGATTGGTCGTGATCGATTTTGAAAGTGCTAAATTTTCCGGGATAGGTGTATCTGTAATTAGCATATCATCTGAAGAAGAAAGTATACTATCATGATAATCATCATCTGCATTATCTTGAATACTATGATTTGTTGGTGTCATGGCTGGTGAAGGAATACCACGATTATAATGCGTTGGTGTCGGACTTTGAACAAGCGGTTGTGACCTACGCAAACTATTACGGTTACCGGAAGAAATGGGAGAAGTTAAAGGTGTATTAAGAGAAGAAGAAGAAGTAGATCGAACGGATAAAGTACGAGTCTTTTGTTGCTGTTGCTGTTGCTGAGGTTGTTGTTGTTGTTGTTGAGGTTGAGTCAGTTGATTGGCAGTCATTCCGATATAACGAGCAGCTCTTGAACCGGATGTGATTAATGAAAGAGACGTACGATTATTATTTGGCGGAGAGAGTGATCTTACCGAATCGGAGTCACCATCCAATGAAGTAAGTTTAGAAGCTAATACGAAAAGACCAGTATTTGCAGGACAAGAAAAATATCGTATGCTATATTACATATTAGTTTTATTTATATATATGCAGACAGAATATATATATTTACCCTTTTACAGATCCATCGTTTTTACCAGATCCTATAATATCTAACTGAATACCAGCCCAATAGCCTTCTTTGAATTCAGCTTCACCTAAAAATTTTAATGTACCAACGATGCCCATTGAATCTACAGCGACTCTTTCACCTATATAAGGGAAACTAGGTTTAGGTGAAATGATGGAAGAACGAGGTGTGTTTGGAACAGTGAAATTATGTTGCTGATAATGTTGTGGTTGATCACCTACAAATGAACGTGAACGAGCTTTGGTGGTGGATTTGGATGTTTTAGGAACTGGTGGTACATTTTCTGATATCGTCTTTCTCTTTCTTAAATCGAGAGAAGGTTGTCTTGAGAGTCTTCTTTGGGTTGGAATAGTACTAACAGCTATTCCACCTGAAGTTGTTGGTAATCTAGACATTAGCTTGAACCTAGATGGTTTTTATAAAAAAGAAAAAAGAAGAAAAAAAGTATTTTTAATTTAAAAGAGAGAGAGAGAAAGAGAGAGAAAAGGAATTTTAGTTTTGTGATACAAGTTTCTTTTTATTTTATTTTTGCCCCCTTTTTTTTTTTTTTTTTTTTTTTTTTTTTTGTTAAATATCACGCGGAAATCAATCCGTAATAACAATAATAATCAATGTAATTTGAATATCTTTTTTATTGTCCTTTAAAAAAAAAAATCGTTTTTTAATAAACACAAATACCATGAAACAAGAAAAACTATTTTTACAAAAAAAAAAAAAAAAAGCTTTATACAAGTGGCGGTAATAGTCACATATCATTCTTTAAAAAAATAAATTTTAATTACCCTGTTTCTTGGTAATAGTTTGGTTTTGTTTTTTGTAGCACAAAGAACTCTCTCGCGCTCTCTCTCTCTCTCTCTCGCTCTTTTTACCCCTTTTTTCTTTATATATTTCCTGATTTTATTGACAACACCTTCATTTTGTTCCCCCTCCCCTTTTTTTTTTTTTTTTTTTTTTTTTACTAAATCAGTATCATAGTGAAAACATCAAATTGAGTAGTTGGGTTACCCAGTATACCAAAAAGATTTAATATATTTAATGGGTTGCATAGTAACCTTAATCTATTTTATTAAATTGAATTTAGTGTGTCTTGTATTATAATGTGTGAGGGAATAAATCGCAAGTTTAAAATAACATAAATACCGCACTATAGCAAACAACCCAAAATGGTTCCCTTTTATTTTTCTGATTTTTTTTTTCTTTCTTTCTTTTTTGTTTTGTTTTTGTTTTTGCAGCACACTTCGATTATTAAACCTGTGATAAATTGATTCTTAACTCAAAAAGTTTTTTTTTTTTTTTTTCATGTATTTCGTTACACATTTATCCCTTTTTCTTTTTAAAGCTCGACGTTTACAGAAAAAAAATAAAATCCTTAGTATTAATTTCAAAATGTCCTAGCAATTTATCAGCCTCAATTCAGGGCGCCCTTTTTTAGCTATAAATATATATATATATATATATATATATATATATATATATATATATATATATAATCTATACATTGAAATCTATTTATTTGTCACCTTTCTTACTCAGAAAAAAAAAGGTGATAAATACAACAGAAATTGCTGACCTTGAACAATTTCTTCTCCACATTTTATTTTTGCAAGTAATCACCATGTTGTACGTCATTTCCATACAATAAAACGTATACATGTTTATTTATAAATCATCACTCTGTCCGTTCCTTTTTTAACATAGCAGTCAGACAATGGAATCTTCTCTTACGCACACACCTCTAAACACAAAAAAGTGGCTCGATTCTTACAAAACCCTGTGTTACAAACAGTGTCCAAAAAATCTTCATTTTTCGATCAAGATAATAATAAAAGAAACTTATTGATTCCATCGCCCCATCATTGGTCATTATGTCACTATAGAGAAACCACTCCCCCCCCCAAAAAAAATGAAAGTTATTTATCTGTTAAAGTCTATTACATTCTTTAAGGGATTTACTTTATTTTTTTTTAAAAAAAAAAGGGGGGGGGGATTTATTGTGCATCTCACACACAGACAATTCAAAAAATAAAAAAATGTTTTTCTTTTTGGGGGATAATCTTTTTGTGTATCAGAACAAAAAGACTTTTTTTTTTTTTTTTTTGCATCAAAATTAATGTCACAGATTTAGTGAGATCTCTCTTTTTAAATAAAATAAATTCGAATTAAAGAGTAGTAGTAGTTTTAAGCAGGATGGTTTTAAAGCTGTTATCATTCAGACTATATGAAAAATATGAGAGATTCTAATTATACTTGGTTTCATTACTTTTTCGTTGTACAATTTATAAGCTTGTACGTCGTTATACGCGTCTTTTTTAACTGTTATTAGATTATACATAAATTCATTACTCTGTAACAATGTATTGTATTTTTACATAATACAATAAGAACAAACAAATAGTGTTGACGTGGCGTAACAACAGTCGAAAGGAGTCATGTGGATAATGACTACAGTGATAGAAAATTAAAATAAATTTAAAACTTCCTCTTTTTTTTTTTTAATAACAAAATTCCCTTTATTACAAAAAGAAAAAGGGGAAAGAAGATTGGTCATTCATAAGATTACAAAATAAGATGGTTTTGATGTATACAAGTGTAGTTATGCTTAAAAATACGAGTATCAGTGGTGCAGAGATGATCTACTTGTCTAACGACCTGATGACAGTTAAATTAAATCTTGAGGGTCAGATCCTACCAACCAGTTTTTTTTCAAAACATTACTAGACTGGTACCCCGTTCTAAAAGTCCCACTTTAAAAGTTTTCGGCCCGGTTTTCATAATTTAGTCCGGCCATCATTTTTCTACTTTAGAAGTATATATCCATCTTAAAATGAATGTCATGTACTTATATTTTTTTAAGAAATATCATGCTCCTTTTTGTTACTGGGTTTCCCATAGATTTTGGGACAAAATTTCAGAGTTATCGGGAGAAACGTTTAGTTGGTTTTAGGGGAAAATTAGATAATTATTGGGAATAAAAAATTTGGGGAATTTTTTTAGTAAAACTATAACATTGGAAAGGTAAGCTAAATAATGATCAGTATTTATACCTTTGGTAGCCTTTACTACCTTTTCTTCGAATCAGAAGTAAAAAAAAAAAAAAAAAAAAAAAAAAAAAAACTGGCACTCTTAACGAAATATCAATCACCCCCGACTGGTGATAATTGTCACTAATATTGTAACAGATGCAAACCTATTCGTAGGTACGAAAGTCTTAGCGAAGTTGCCCTTTAGCAGACCGTCTTCTGTTACGCACAATATGCAGGTGAAATCCAGCTGAGATTTTTTCTAATAGTTTCATTGACAATGCACAATAAGTCTTCATGTGCCTATTGTACTCAGCAGATTTGCTGTATTGATAAAGAAGAAGTACATACTATACTTGAACAGTAGGAACGACTTCCTTGATGGAACATACAACATCACACAAGTAAAGAAACATATGTTGTATGCATACAAACGGTTACTCTTGCTGGAGTTCTTTTTTTTTAAAAAAAAAAATCGAAGATACATATAGCCAAGAAAGCACGAGATTAGATACGAGCCAGCAATAAGGTCAATCTTTTCAACGAATACGCCTAATTTTTTTTAAAAAAATAAAGTTTACCTACTGTCTTTTTTTTTTTCTTTTTTAATATAAGCATACTTGTGTATTATGTAAGAGTAAGGTAGAAAATAAAAAGATATTTTATTTACGAAAAGTAATCCCTCAAATCCCTGGCGGTTGTTCACCGTTCCACACGTATTGCAAAAGCAGCTGTATATAGCGGACCACTTAAACTCATGCACTTCTGGACTCATCACCTAATTCCTTGCCAGAGCAAAGAACTGATGAGAAACCCGTATACCACTTTTGCAAGATTAATTTCAAGACTTACATTATCAAGCGCCCGGGCACTTCCCGTAAAATAGCTGCACTCTGTGACCAGAGACGCATTCAAGAGTAAAATTTTCCCCACTTTTTTTTTTTTTTTAAAAGAAAATCATATATTACCCAACCGACTTCGCATACGAATCGATCATTATTAATCGGAAACAATCACAAAAAAAAAAAGTTTTTTCCTCCAATCTAAAAATATAAATAGTTAGTGTTACACGCTTTAAAAAACTAAAGATTATCATTTGACTAAAAAACAATGCTTTTCATTGGAATACATTTATATTTACAGAGCCTAATTATTTTTAACCACACAAATATTGCAACTGAGTCTCTTTTGATCCAGTCTACTAAAGGCCTAATACACAATGCAGAATTCAATGATATATATATTTTTTTTTAATTCTTGATAAATATAAAACTAAACATAAAAAATTTGTTCAAGTCTTTTTAAATAAAGTAGGATTATAGGATTTTATTAATTTATCTGATTGAAACTTCGAAACCCCAGGATCGCTTTTTGGCAGCTTCTACTCAACCATACTATTTTCATCCTTGATTTGAAGTTGTCAACACTGTGTCCGGCCATTTCAATCCTATTAAGCCGTAAAAGCCTTTCACTTCAATTAGTGTCGGTATTTTATTCAAAAGAGAGAGAGAGAGAGAGAGAGAGAGAGACACCTATTCCGTCAGTTTCAAAAAAAAAAAAAAAAAAAAAAAAAACTATCAAATCCCATTCAGAGGTATCGACATTACTTACAAAGATGTAGGCATGATGTAGAACAGACTGAGAGAAAGATAAACAGACATAATATCGTTAAATTCTTCGTTATAATTCGCATGAAGTTATGTACAAGGCAATCCAGTTTCTTGATGTCGAGTGGTTCAGCTTGAAAGCATATATCGAATACTGAATTCATTCATGTTTATATATTCCTAATCATCTAGCAACTTTCTTTTGAGCTCTTGCCATTCTTTGGCATTGAAAAACTGACTTTGTCGATAAGGATTTTTTTTTTTTTTTTAGCAGAGAGATCAAGAATTGAATTCAATATATCAGAATAAAATATATATCTGGTTTAATGTATACATAGGTACCAAATGATTGATTGGCTTACTTGGATCCATTTCATTGTAGAGGGGATGTTTGATGATGGCAGGGTTTTTTTTTTTATTATGGTTTCTACAGACTCATCTCTGCCTTTCAACAACCACGCCACATCGTTTTCTTAACGCTCTAAAAATGTTATAAGTATATGTTGTTAAATTTAGGTGTAATGTATAAAAACGAGAACTTACTACGTCATTCATAGCAAAATCTATCTTTGTGAGTATACTCAGTGAGAGTGTGTGGTATCCATTGATATAACGCATATTATGCATGCTTCAAAAAGTATTTATTTCTTGATGAACGTAAATCAATGTAGTAAAGACATTTTATTTAAAGCGGAAGAAAGAAAAGTTTTACAAGTACAAAAATTCAATCCCCATCTATGCGTAAAGGGGGAGCGTTTTGCTTAATGGTGGTCAGTGAAACATGACTTTACTCAAGGTATGAAATTATTTTATACGATAAAGTCTTGCATGAATTAACATAAAGGATTTATTAAAAAGCTTGAAACATGGATCGTCAAAAGAGAATATATCCTTTTTTTCGCATATATTTATCTACTTAGTTCTCTGTTAATGTTAATATATGCCCTTTTGTTCTCAGCATTTTTTAATAGCTTGTAAAATTAGAATACAAGTAATTTTTTTTTTAATCAACTTTATATTACTAACACGCGTTAGAACGATCGTAAAAGGTCACGCTTACTATTTTTTTTTTTTTTTTAAAAAAAAAGAGGAGACACATTCTCAAATAATTGACCAACAAAACGAATTTTAATAAAGGTCTTTTTTCTTTTCTTGGTAAACAGATTATGGTTACACTAATTTCCCCTTTTCTTTCTCTCTTTCTCTCTCTCACTCTCTTCTCTCATAATTGACAACGATTTCCCAATTTTGTCTTGCTAAGCCAAATCATGATTGGTGGTTTTTTTTTCTTTTTTTTTTTTTTTTTTTTTTTTTTTTTTTGGGCCGTTGGAAATGAAACAAAAAAAAAAAAAAAGTTTACGCAAAATTATTATCATGATCAAATATTTTTATCGATATCAAAGTTTCGTATAACACAAGAAGTGTGAAAGAGATCTTCTCAGGGCAAAATGGTTTATATTTTTTGTCTCTCCTTTTTTTGTTTAGTTTAATGCGACTCTATATATATACCTTTTTAATTTGTAACCCAGTTTTTGTATTGTATTACAATCATGTGGACATGAAATATTATGGAATCATATATTTTCGTTACACCTTCTATCTTTTTTTATAATAATAAAAGATAATCTAATGCTGATATAAAAAAAAAAAAAAAAAAAAGAATTCATGCTTTCCATACAAAAAAAAAAAAAATATCATGACACATCATATGTTATGATTCAGTTTTGTTCGGTTGTAACCGTTTTATTGTTCTAAATAGTTTTGGCGATAATAATCAACCAAATATGATTTGTTCTGATTGGATAAACTATATAAAAAAAAAAAAAAAAAAAAAGTAAATAAATAGAAATAACATTAACAAAGGTTGTTTGTTACTTTAAAAAAGTAAATTGATTTAAAGAATTGGTCTTTAAAGCAGAAATTGAATTGATTTTTGCTTTGTTATTGAAATCATATTCATTTAGTTTGAAGGTCAGATTTTCTATTCTGGACTCAATAAAAATACGTTTTTTTTTTTTTTTTTTTTTATGTTAGTGCGTCATTTTTGATCAAAGAAACAATAAATAGATGCAATGTACTCACTCACATATATATATATATATATAATAAATTTATTTATAAATGGGACAAACCGTATACCCCACCATTTTTGGCTTAAAATTGCGGAAGACGAATTTAAAAAGCTGATTTCCTGACCCTCATGTTTCTCCATTCAAACACCAATTAAAATATTTTAAGAATTTTATAATACAAATATACATGTCTCTCATTTTCAACTATAAAAACTAAAAAAAAAAAAAAAAAATATTTTTTTTTCTTTTTCTTCTTCTTCTTCTTCTTTACTCAATTTTGATATATATATATATATAATAATAGATATTATTTTTTTAATATTCAAAAAAAAAAAAAAAAAACCCTTTTCCTTAAACTCATTTTTAAACATTCAATATATTTAAAAAAACCACAAAAAAAACTAAAAAAACTAAAAAAAAAAAAAAAAATAAACAATGTCCACTCGTACCGTATCTGTAAAAACCCACAACTCCTCTACTAAGCATCATAACAATTTTGTCTCCAACAAGTCCATCTCTGTTTCTACTACTCCCACTGTTTCTAAATCCAAGAATACCAATCAACAGCAACCCAAGAAGAATTATCAAAAGTTGCAGGCAACCCAACAACAACAACAACAACAACAACATCAAAAGCATGGTCGCAAATCTAAAAAACCTATTGTTACTGTAACTGTTGATGACGATACCTCTTCTTCTTCTTCCTCCTCCTCCTCCTCCTCTTCTGAAGAAGAACAACAACCTCAACAACATTATCATCAACCTAGAAACTATAACAAGTACAAGAGGTAAAAAAAAAAAAAAAAAAAATATTTTTATATACATGACCTAATAATCATTTATTTTAGTAACCAATTTGTTGATCAAGTCTACGCTGGACCTACATTTAACAATGCTCCTGCTCCCAGTGCACTTCCTATCCCTGCTTTTAATGCCCGTGGTTCTCCTATTAATTATCCTCAACCACTTTATCATTCTGTAAATCCTTCACTTCAACAACAATCTTTGGATCTTATGAACTTGATTACTCCTCAAAAAGTAATTACTGCTTATGAACTTGAAAAAACCAATTTAGCACTTTCTGAAATCCAACGTGGACTTCGTTCCATGCTCAAGATTGAATCTTAAAGAAAAAAAAAAAAGAAAAAAAAAAAAAAAAAAAAAAAAAAAAAAAAAGAAAAAAAAAATCCGAGGAACAAGAAAATATAATTTAGAAACAAACAACAACAACAACTTTTTCTTCAAAAAGAAAAAAAAAACAACAACAACAACAACAAACAAACCTTGCTTTAACAATGGAGAAATCACACAAAACAAAATACCCAATTTATTTTTACTGCTCTTTTTCCTTTTTATTTCCCTCTTCCCCCTTCTTTATTTTCTCTTGTATATTTTCTATCTTCTCTTTTCTCTCTCTCTCTCTCTCATCTCTCACATCTTTTTTATTTTCTAACCTTTGTGTTTGTAAATTTTTTTTTTTGATTATTTTTCTTGTATATTTTTGCTTTTATTTTTTTTTTTATATTTTTTAAAAAAAAAAAAAAATCTTTTTCCCCCCCTTTTTTTTTTTTTTTTATCATCTACATCATCCATCTTCGCATCTCCTCTTATTCCTTCAATTCCATTTTTTTTTTTTTTTTTTTTTTTTCTTTTCTTTCTTTTACCCTTTTCTTTTTATCTATTTTAGTCGATTATTTGTTTAGACTACAAAAAAGAAAGAAAAAAAAAAAACACCCACAAAAAAAAATCACACCATTGAAAAATTCTTTGAAATTTTGTATTTTTTTTTTTTTTTTTTTATATGTAATAAACTTGGCTTTTTCTCATTTTTGTTATATTTATAAAAACGCACTTGTTCTTTTGTCTTATACTGTTTGCTTTCGGAATTCCAAAGTTTAATTAATCGTAGGTAGCCCAACTAAAACGCTATGTTCAGAGAATGGAGGAACCAAGTAAAAGCCTGTAATAAGTACTACATAACTTAAAATCAAAATACTGCCTTTAAAATAATTCGCTTTTCCTTCTTGATATGTATACGTCAATAAAAATACAGAGAATATGACAGATATAACATCCCAACGAGGGAATACAAGACTAAAAATATTCATGTAAGTATACAATAAAAACAACGTGATCTTTTTTTTTTTTTTTACCTAAATGTAAATTTCGCAATTTCTTCTTTTCCATAATTATACCAAACAGAGAATGCAACCATAGCTGGAATTTGTAACAAACATACTTGTAACGCATAAGCTGATCCAATTTCCATACTAAGCACAATATTACCATACAAAGCAAATGAAATAGCGTTCATAAATTCCGTAATATTCGGTACCAACGCAAACAACGTCAACCCTAAAAACTTTTCATCCATTGGGAAATCTTGCATTACTTCATCTACTGTATCTACTAAAATCTCTGCTATAATCGAATAAAGAAGTGTACATCCAAACAATATAATAAAACTCTTTGTCTTACTCCAATTAGGTGAATCATGTCCTGCTGCTTCCTCCTCTTCTTCTTCTTCTTCTTCATTCGGTTCCTTTGTTGGTTGTAAATAAGTTGTAGTTAATGTAGCAGCTCCTGGAGGAGGAGGAACGAAAGATCCAGATGAGGCTGTACCTGTTGCATTTAATACTGGAATCGATGAACTGCCACTCGCTAATGAAGCATACGAGACATGTCCACCTTCTTGTGCTGTACCATGTAAAGCACTACTGATGTGTGAAGGAGGTGAACTGTTACTACGCGCAGGTGGTGAAATCATACTGGCCATCGATTTATTATCTCCGCTATAAGGATGAACAATAGAAGCCTCAGTCTCTTCTTGTTGAGGAGGAGGAGGAGGAGGAGGAACGTGATGAATGAGTTGTGAAATAATATGAGTTGGCATTAATCTTTGATAATAAGTAAGTTGGTTTTTATTCTGAGTAGGTGTATGACTTTTCCAAACCATATCAACATGAGTATGTAAACTGAATACAAGCCCAATCACATATGCCTGAATAAAATTAATATAAAAAAAAAAAAAAAAAAAAAAAAAAAAAAACTTGAAACTTACAGAAGGTAAAATAGCTGCACAGAGCCACATGAGTGGTTTCACGCTATTTTGATAGACTGGGTCATCTGTTGGGTTCAATTGGTCATAATAACATCTTGAACAAGCAATCGTTCCGTTATCTGGAGTAGCTGGACAATCAATACATCGTAACTCAAACTATTAAAAAAAAAAAAAAGAACGATTTAGAACCAATTTTTTTTTTTTTTTACTGTAACTTACAGATCCAAACATTTGATAAAACAAGGTCGGTGTCAGTGCACCAATAATAGCCATAATTAACATAGTTGATGTAACACCAGCACTTTTTGCATTAAATCGTTGTTCCTTCTGCTTGACAGCACCACTCACCATCGAACAACCTGGCATCAACAACACACCCGCCAAGAAACTTCCAATCAATGCACCTTCCACCAACGCACTTTTACCTCCAATCAATGCAACCGCATACAAGATGATTTCAATAATACTACCAAACGTAGCATTAATCACTGCACCTACACCCATACTACTCTGTGCCGAAACAGAACTCACGCCCATCCCAATAAAGTAAGAGAGCGGGATCACTGAGGCTAAAGAGAGAGAGAAGACGGTAGCGGGTAACGTAATAAACGTACCAGCGGGTAAATGCTTTTTTAAGACCCAATCATCGAAAATCACAAAAAAGACAAGTGGCATCAGGTTGATAAATAAGATATTGATACCATCAAATGTATACTTGTAATATTGTAATCCAATCGCTTGATACGTACATAAGAGGATCACCGAGGGTTTTCCGGATGATATATTCGTCGCTGCTGCTGCGGAAGAGAGTCCGGATGGGCTTGATTTAAATCTTAATGTGAGTGGATGACGGTACAAATGACGTACCAAAATATAATTTAATTTGGCCATTGGAATTGTGATGACACACATCCAACATATCGTAGACACCAACATTAACAGAGGCGCTGTAAAAAAAAAAAAAGGGGGAGGGTAAGTTGTCATGATTTTTTTTTTAAAAAAAAGATCATTACCGATAATAAAGAAAAAGACAAGATAATATATCATGCCAGCAGGACCTAGTCTAAAGAAGTTTTTCATATAGTCCATAACGGACTTTTTGTTATTCACCTTCTTCTTGTTCGATAATAATCCAATCTCTTCATCATCATCACCAGACCCAGCTCGGTTCAGTTGTGAAGGTATAATCTCTACTTGTCTCTCTACATATCTACCAAACGGCCATAACAAATAAATAGCAAGTTCTCTCAAGACACAACCATAATGTGATCCACCAAACGGTATCAAACTAATCAAAATTGAACTGATGAAAATTAATACAGATAACCACCATCCAAACACAAGTAACCATAATATATTTCCCGGATTCAAGAAGAGTTCAGGAGCGGAAGACGGCGCTGAATGAAGTGCTCTGTTTGCACTTCGTACAACCGAACGAGATTTTTTGTAAAGTGCTGGTTTCCAGATAGGTAAACCAAATGGATGACTCTTGTTCATAGCCTATTATACATACATACATAAATAAAATATATTTCCCCGATTAGATTTTAAAATCACTTTACATCTTGACGGTCTTTAAGTGTCATTTCTCTTTCGTCCGTACTATTGATGGAGGATGAATTCTCTATATCATCTTCTTCATTTTGTGTTCTATCCGTATCATTGGAATGAATTTTGACACTACTGTTTCTTCTATTTAACTGTTGACGACTTGTTTGAGATGAAGAAGATCTTTTTATTTTTCCCATTGACAAAAACAAAAAAAAAAAAAAAAAAAAAAAAAAGGGAAGCGTTTAGAAGAAAAGAAAAGAAAAACTTTAAAAAAAAAATTTGAGTTTAATTTAATTTTTTTTATTTTAGTCTGTAAGGCTTGACATTGCTTTTTCGTAATCAGGAACAAGTTTTTTCAAGTTTTCTTTTTCTATCTTTAATTGCTTCACTTGATTCAAATGTCCCGCATGACGTAATATTTCCTTAAAATGTCGAGCTTCTTGCATTTCAACTAAAGTATATGCTTCACCTTCTCTACCTGCACGAGCAGTACGACCTACACGATGAATATATTTATCCATATAATAAGGAACATCATAACTGATCACAAACTGAACTGAGTCCAAATCAATACCACGCCCAATTAAATCTGAACAGATGAGTCTAATGAAAAAAAAAAAAAATAGCATTTAGTATTTAATATCATTTTTATATATCATAAACTTACAAATCAATCTGTCCATCCTTGAATTGTTTCAACATCTTCTTTCTTTGAACAGGTCCAAGATCACTAGAATACTCTTTCACTCGAATACGCTTATCTTCAGGTTGAGTTTGTTCATATGCTTCTATTAACATTTGAAGACGTTGTGTAGATTCAACCGATTTAGTAAAACATAAACCGGATTTAATACCCAATTGATGAAGTAAGTAAATCACCATAAGTGGTTTCTTATCTGTAGGACAAATCGTCATGAACTCCTTCAGTCCTTCAGGTGTTGTATATTCTTGTTTCATCTCACTACCGTCTTCATTTTGTACTGAAATATATTCGGGTTCATTTAAATGTAATCCAGCAATTTTGGCAGGATTCTTGGTTAATGTAGCAGAGAACAATAATTTTTGAATCTATTCATGCCTTTTTAGTAAAAATACGAATAAATTAAATTAAAAAAAAAAAATTGTCAAAAAGTATACTTTACTGAAGGCGCTTTAGGTAAATCAAGGTCGGTACCAGGTAATTGATAATTGCATTTTAAAAAACTTGGTGCAATTGCATCTGCTTCTGTCACACTATAAAGAAAATCATTTGATTAAAAAATTAAAGTTTTTTTTTTTTTTTTTATAGTTTAAACTTTACCCGTATTGATCGTATTTAAAGTCTAATAATGGTGCATCAGGGTTAACCTCAGGTCGAGTAGCTAACAAAATTTGGTTTAACCAATCATTATAACTTTGGTTTAAGAGTCGATCAGCTTCATCAATCACCAAAAAACGAAGATGTTGAAGTGTAAAGTTGGGTGTAGAAGTTAAATGATCCATTAAACGACCAGGTGTTGTGATCAAGATATCAACTTTACTTTTACCACCAGGACAACTAATTATTCATAAGAATCATGTTTTTTTTTTTTTTTTTTTTTTTTTTTTTTTTTTTTTACCTTTGATCATTTCCCACTAAAGCATTTTGTTCGTGTGAAAATGACTGCTGACCACTGGCAGCTGCTACTACCAAATTTGTACCCTTAACAAAAGCATCAAAAGTTTCTTTTACTTGCGTAACTAAATCACGAGTAGGTAATACGACCACTGCACGTAATCTGGTTACGACTCTTTTTGACAATATATCAACAATAGGTAACACATACGCCATCGTTTTACCACTACCAGTAGGTGCTGAAATACAAATATCTCCAGGAACTCTTCTCGTATCATATAAAGCTTGTCTTCTTAAGAAAACTGGAATAACCGCCATTTGAACTAAAAAAAAAAAAAAAAAAAAAAAAAAAAAAAAAAAAAAAAAAAAAAAAAAAATAGAAGATTTAATAACTATGTCTAATTATTATTATTATTATTATTATTATTTTACCTGCGAATAATGAAGATAATCCAAGATCTTTACAACGTTGAATAATATGTTCTGATAAACCTGCTTCATCTAAACCACAAGATTCTTTGGGAGATACAACAGTAGGTTGTAACATCCATTCTGGAATACCCATACTTTTTAATAACTTGGCATCTTCTTTACTTTGCTTCTTTTTAGGTCCCAACATGTCAGGGAAAGCTTCTAAAGTGGGTACATCTTCCTCCACTACCTCCATAGCCTCTACTTCTTCTTCTTCTTCTTCTTTTTCTACAACCTCAGCATTCTCTTCTTCTTTAGTTTCGGTTTCTTCGGTTTCAACTTTTTCAGTTTCGATTTTTTCTTCTTCGGCTTCGACTTCTTCAGTTTCGACTTCCTCCATATCAACTACATCCTTTGTCACTGGCTCTTCTTTCTCGATAACCGTCTTCTTCTTTTGTACCTTTGTATCCTTTTTCTCAGCTACTTTTTTTTCTTCAACCTTTTCAACTATCTTTTCCTTGACATTCACCTTTTCTAATTCACTATTCTTTCTCTTTTTTTCAACAGGTGTGTCATCAGTACTCTCTTCTTTTCTTTTTTTATTTGCGATTCTGGCGTTTAATTTATTTAATCTTTCTTGCTTTTTTTCAAGTGTACGAGTATCTTTCTCGTCCTCGTCTCCAGTATATCTAGCAATGGAGAACATTCTATTTTATTTTATTTTTATTAAACAGTAGATCTATAAACGATCTTTTTTTTTTTTTTTTTTTTGAACATGTTTAAATATTTTTTTTTTTTTTATTTAAAAAAAAAAAAAAAATGCGAGGAAGCAGTCCCCGAAAAAGATACGTTAAAGGAAAATGTTAAAAAATGTCTACTTTGGTAACAATGGCGATTGTTCATCGGCGTCTTGATCAAGATCCGAAGTAACTTGACGTTGATTGGTTTCTCTATTGTTTTCTTGTGTAGATGATAGGCTAGTTGGTGTCACTTTTACAATTGTATCAACTATCCAAAACTGTATAATGTTCATCACCAGAGGGAAGCTATATATATATATATATAAAGATTATAAATATCCATATATCTCCTCCATTCATTCTATCGATTATCTTACATTAACATAACAAATATAACTTGATATCTATAATTCCCTTTTGTCCATCTCAAGACCCATTCACCCCACGCAAATAAAAATGGCAAGTACCGAAACATGGCAAATACACAAAGTTTCATTAAAGATTCTGCTAAAATGAAAATAAATGTTTGTTTGAACCATGGGATTAACATATACTTTAGAGGTGGCGACCCATATTGTCCCGTCTTGATCTGTTTCACATTGAACTTTCCCATCACAAATTCAATTAAACGAAGCCACATATACAAAATAGCTACGCCTACTGTCGTATCCACTGCTACATTTAAAAAATACCAAACACATAAATTCGTCTTGGGTCCTCCATTACGTGGTCTACCTGCTATATAACTTATAAATAAATTCAAAAAATGAATAATACCAGCTCCTGTAAACTGTTTAGCAACATCTAATGCCCTATATTTTAAAACGAATCAGGAGAAAAAGAACTATATACAAAAAATTGTGTGTGTGTGTGTGTTTTTTTTTTACCAAACTATCACTGGTCTTTGTGGTTTTTCTCGAGACCGTTTATAAAATAAAGTTAAAAGTGCTGTACTCGCAAGTGTTAACTGAACAAGAATCGCAAAGGAATCCAAGAGCTTACACCCTTCGTCGTCAGGATGAGGCCGACGATGAGGCGGCGATGGCGTCGGTATTGGTTCCTCTATATATAGCTCACATACTTCCTTACTAAAAGCACTTCCAAGTTGTAATAGGCTCTGGACTGAAAGTAGCGTCATAAATGAATTGGTTCTATCTTGTATGTAAAAAAAAAAGGTAAAAAGAAAAATGCGTTCAAATGTGTATTGCGGGGTAGTTATTCTCAACAAAATATTATTTGAAAAGGCGAAAAAAAAAAGTGTACCATCATCATCATCATTATGTGTTCTTTTACCCCCCCCCCCCCATCCCCCTTTTTTTTTACACTGTTTGTTGTTTGAAGTGAGGTATTACCTAAATTTCCAGAATGGGAAATCATGCATTCAATCGATTTCAATTAGAGTAGTAATAAGAGAAGAATACTCAACTTGAGAAGTTTTTTTCTTTTTCTCTCTCGCTCTTTCTTTTAGTTAACGAGAATGTAGTTAAATTTTTTTTTTTAATCATCTGCTATATATAACTTATATTAAACCATCTTAAAAACACTTAAATTCTTTATATATTATTCCAGGATCAAATCCTCAGTGTATATTAGTGCTAGAGGCTATAATTCTATAAAACAAGATAGATGAATGTTAGCAACGTTGTGAAATGAAGTAACTTGTATTACTACTCCAAAAAATAAAATATCTGGTTGTACAGCTTTTTTTTTTTTTTGTTAGTTCTTATTTATCTTCTAGTCATCCTTTAAGCAGTTATGTTAAAGTTGTCGAAAATAATAACTTTTTAGATGTAAACACGTTTAACCGAATTGCATTGCCAAACCATGTTCACTTTTTTTTTTGTAGATTTTCTAAAACTATATGCCGTGTCCTACTTTAAAATACTGTGAACTTTATTGTAACAATACCTCATCGTGTCGCAATTTTTAATATATCTGGTTTTTTGGTACAACTTTAAAGATTTTTTTTTAAAATGCAGAAAACTTTCTTGATTGGCTTGTAAAAGATAGACAAAATGTGTTAGATAATTGTAAGAGGTAAGAGGTATTGTTAAATTGAGTTTTATTAATAGAGAACAACCATAATATAAATAAGGTCTCAGATGTAAGAATAGATTTTTCTACTCCTTTTTTTTTATATGGAAACAATTGTCTCTGGATTTTATTGTTATAAAGTTAAAGGTTTTAACAATAATGAAAATTTATGTGTGTTATTGAGTTTTATATTTTCTAGTATTTTTTTTTTTTTTTTGTTAACGTTAAGTTAATATTTTAACATTACTCTGAAGAAAGGAAAGGCGGATGGGCATGCGGTATTCATTCCTTGATATAAATTTGATGTTTAGTTTTTGTTATAATTTTGTTGAATGAGAAAAGGTTACTCCATTGTTTGTGAACGGGACCTCTCGGAAAGTAAAAGCCCAGTGTGATGACCATATTGCTTCCAGTGTCACAGCTATAATTAATAGACTTGGAATTGTGGTTGCTGGTCATGTATTTTGAAATGCTTTAAATGTAAAAGTAGAAACAAAGAGGACGTCTATGGAAACTTCCGATACTGGATTTTAACTAAGACTTCGCACAAGCCTGATTCGAATTCACCCAACTCCATTTTTTTTTAAATTGTTTTATTTTGCTCCGTGTAAAAAAAAAGCAATGGCTCATTCAAGAGGTGGGCGCAAGTTAAAGTGATAATAATCTTATAATATATTACAATGCTTTAATCTTATAATAATGGACGACTTCCAAAATTCATGTTTAAACCAAATCTACTCATAGTTACACTAATCCCCCCAAGTGACCACTCCGACGTTTACTCATGAGTAAAAAAAAAGAACTTCCAAAATTCATACTTGTTAGAATAAAAAAAATTATATAAAAATATATAAAAAAAAAACGCTTAGAAGAGCATATTGCTGTTCGTTTGCTGCCATTTATTGTAATATACAGTTCTAATTTGGTTCATACCTAAGGTACGAACCCGAAAGTTATGTAATCCAGAAATTACACAAAAAGAATGAGGTTTCGCTCATCTTTATCAGCAGGAAGGTTCAGATGAATCCTACCAAAAGCTGCCTGAATAGAGCGCATACCCCATTCTGAAGCTTGTCTATGCTTGGTTATAATAATGGCAAACTTCCTTCTGTTTTCTGAAGTATTAAGTGGACTATTCTGTTTGGGTACCTCCAATACCTTGTCAGCGCTTGACACGGGAAAGCAGAATCCGCCCGCCAAGATTTTGTAGGGGGAAGGACAAAAAGGAGAAGAGAGAGCAAACTGGTACAGTGGAATTGATATTCTTGCATCTGATATATACCAGCTATATATATTTATCATTGATTACTATTTAATAGGTGGTTCCACCTATTATTTGACATTATTATTTAATTCTTCTCCTTGATTTCTCACGAATGATTAATATCCCGGTATCACAAACCCTTTCGGAACTTTCATGCAATACAACGCGTCTTGACCAGGTCATACGTGTAACATATAAATTATTATGAACCAAGACTGTCAATCTTATGTGAAAAGAGTAGACTCTTTTCCCACCCTTTTATTTGGATATAAATACAACCTCTTTTTTCTCATAAATAAAAACCTAATCTTATTTTAAGACTTTCAACAAACTACTACGTTTTACATATTTATCATTT
>JAIXMQ010000089.1:0-87158 GCA_025716855.1 Pilaira anomala
TTATCCGCTCAATACATCCATGAACAAATCTCTTCACCTGCTGAAGCCAACCCTGAATCTACTCATGATCCAGAATGCTCAGAACCTGGCACTCCTTTTGTCCAACAAGCTTCTGAACATAGTTTATCACCAGTTCAATCTAACGTTGAAGCTACCTATGATACAAGATACTTGGAACCTATGCACGAACATGGTATTTCTATTCCTCAACCAGCTTTCGAACATAGCCCTTCGCCAATTCAATCTAACTCTGAACTTAATTGTGATCCAGGATGCTTGGAACCTACTCAAGAATTAGGCTCGCTTCTTTCTCAACCAGCTTTTGAGCATAGTCCTTCACCTGTTCAATCCAGTGCTGAACTTACTCATGATTCAGAATATTCTGTTATTCAAACCACTCACGAACTTGGTACACCTCTTGCTCAACCAGCTTATGAACATAACTCTTCACCAGTGCAATCTAACCTTGGACTTTATTATACTACAGGATACTTGGAAGCTGCTCATGAACCTGATGCTTCTCTTGCTGAACCAGCTTTTGAACACAGCCTCTTGCCAATCCAATCCAATACTGAACTTACTCATGAACCAGAATATTCTGTTACTCAACCTATTCAAGAATTTGGCTTTCCTCTTGTTCAATCAGCTTTTGAACATATCCCTTCACCAGCTCAATCCAATGTTGAACTTACTCATGATTCAGAATATTCTATTATTCAAACTACTCACGAACTTGGTACACCTCTTGCTCAACCAGCTTATGAACATAACCTTTCACCAGTGCAATCTAACATTGGACTTTATTATACTACAGGATACTTGGAAGTTACTCATGAACGTGACACTCCTCCCATTCAATCAGCGTTTGAATATGCTCCCCCAGCAGTTCAATCCAACTCTGAAGAAGATACTTATCGTTCAGTATATCCTTCTACTCAATTTGGCACCTCTCTTGCTCAACCTGCTTCTGACAGCAGCCCTTTACCTGATGGATTTACATATGAAAATAGTCCTTCACTTGTCCAACATACATATGAAGCCAGTCCTACGCCGGTTCAACATGTATATGAAACTAGTCCTTCGCCTATTCAGCCTATTCGACAATCTGTTTCTCGATTTACTCAATCCTCTTATGATTCCGGATCTCCAACCTCGCAACCTTTTTATGACCCTGGATCACCCTATAATCAACCTTCGTACGATCCTGGATCACCCTATAATCAACCTTCGTACGATCCTGGATCGCCAGTCATTGAACCTGGAACCCCAATAATCCAATCTGCTTCTCCTCCTTTTGCTCAGCATTTCTCTTCACCTATCCGGTATATTTCATCACCAATTCGACCTTTGAACAGTACTGGCTCACCAGTTTACCGTCGTGATTCGCTCAAGAGAACATCGCCAATTGGATCTGGTTATATGTCACCTTTGATGTATTCTTCAAGTAATATTCCAACTAGCTTTCAAACTGCTTCGCCAGGTTCACCAAAAGAGCCAATTTCTTTAGGTCATGTTATTCGATCTTCACCTACGCCAAGACAATCTAAATTGAAAAGTGTAAGCAAGAGTGTTACGCCTAGAGCAAGTAGTGTATTCAGAGTAGCACCATATCGCATTTGTTCAGGTCAATTTCCATTTTACAAAAGCACGGCATATTCACCATATTATAAAATATTGGAAGACGCAGGTGATGTAGAAGATCCTTTTGCCTCCACACCGGTCAGCAAGGAATCTCCTTCCTCATCAATCACCACAAGATATTTTAGAAGGGCAACAAAAAGATCATTACTTGATGAGGAGGAGGAACGCTTGACTCGGTTGGAGAAAACAATGATGGATATCAGATCCAAGGTAAAACTAATCATAAAATGAAAATGAAAATGAAAATAAATTTACTAATGTTTCAATTATAATATGGAGGTGAAGGAAATTATTTAAGTTTTTTTTTTTTTTTTAATAAAATTGTTTTTTTTTTTTTTGAATGATTTGAAGCAGATAAAAAGAATTGTTTTGTTAGATTTTAGCTGCTACGAGGATTGATTACGTAAAAATATATAGAGTGTTTATAAATTGATACAGTAACTGATTTGTAATCATGTTGTATCTATCAACTACTATTTTTTCTCTTTTTTTTTTTTTTTTTTTTTTAAAAAAAAAAAAAAACTTTCTTAAAATGTGTGCACGTACTGTTTGTAATAAGTGTAAAAGACGTACTTGGGCCGGTAAGTGTCAAATTTAACACAAATAAATATTTAGCGTATGTAAATCTAATAGAATGTGGTCAACATATTGAACAAGCTTTAGCTGATGTATCTGAAAATGATAGATGTCAATGTCCTGGTCTCTTTACTCGTCTTAAATTCTGGATTAAATCTAAATAAATTCGGCCATTAATTTAATCACAATTCAGCTTAAATAAACACTATACCGCTTACAAAAAAAAAAAAAAAAAAAAAAAAAAAAAAAAAAAAAAAAAAAAAAAAAAAAAAAAACAAATCTATTTAGAATAGTCTTTCGCTTATTTCAGCATGTGAATCTACAGACTCCTTCTTTAGTAATCCGGTTCTTATTTAGTCCCTCAAGCTTTAAAGTCTTAAGCATAGGCAATACGGTGGAAGTAACATGATTTATAGTTGTCAAGATAATCTTTTTTTTTATGGTTAACCATTATAGCGAACAAAAGAGCCGTTTTTTGGCTACTTGGTTAAAACTATTATTTCTTTTACTTGTTGCCAGTATGTAGGCTTCACAACTATCCCCAAAAACTGAACTCAAGACAAAGACCACAAATATTTCTAAGCTCCAATTCATTCTTTATACTACAAAAATCAACCTCTTAGCTTTACATTGTAATTACAGAGACATTAGGTGTGGTAGTATTCTTCATAGCTGAGAGCAAATAGAGGTTCTTAATATATTTCAAACACTTTATTGAATGCTGTGTCCATTTGAATGTAGATATATAGTTACATCTAAAATATCCGGTTGGAAATTGTTCTTAATGCTTAATCTAAAAACAAAACTTCGTTCACATATTTCTAGAAAATTATTATCTTCTTTACTTTCTAAACATTAATAATATAAGATATCATTAACCACTTTTCTGTACTTGGATTGGATATGTATGTAAAGAGAAAAATAAATGTTTTCCGTGTTTAGATTACGTTTTGAGCCTTTATAGTGTATGATTTTGCTTTCGACCTTGCAACCACCAATAATTAGGCTATTTCTTAAAGTTTTATATCGTTATTCAACTTGTATCTCAAATAAATCTTAATTCGTTTAAAGTAGTTATCTCTTTTTGTACAATTTAAATAGATAGTCTAAAAAATAACTAATTTAACAGCACTGTTCTTAACTAACAACTTTTTTGTTGATTCACATACTTACAACGTACATATCTATTTTTAAACTACACGCACTCTCCGTCCTAAATTTGTGTATAAAAGATACAAAATTTCCTTTTTTTTTTTTTTTCTCTCTTTATATTATTTTATAAAATATTAAAACTATGCCACGAGGAGACCTTTGCAGATTATGCGGTGCTTTTGGTCACACCAGATCGTAAGAAGATAATGTAATTGTATATGCCAACCCATTAACTTTTTTTTTATAGTAATTGCCCTCGTTATACAGCCGGTTAAATTCTTCTATAATAACCAGTTTTCTCTATATAAATCCAAAATATCCAATGCTAGAGATTACC
Organism: Pilaira anomala; assembly: GCA_025716855.1. NCBI lineage: Eukaryota > Fungi > Mucoromycota > Mucoromycetes > Mucorales > Mucoraceae > Pilaira > Pilaira anomala. The sequence goes on from JAIXMQ010000089.1 coordinate 3,707, forward strand.
AATATTTTTGGCCAAGTTTACTTTAACAAAAAACAATAAACATTTATAATGTTGTCTTAAAAACCTCTTCGTATAATATTTTTTTTTTGTTATTTTTGTTTTTATGACTAAATGCAAAGATGTAGTTTAGAATGTTTTTTACAGCAATGATTTCTTTTTTTCTATAGGTTATATTTTATTCTATATTGTATTTGTATTTTTAAACTAATAATTTAACTCTTTTTAGGCGTTATCATAACGCATTTTACTCATCGTTCGAGTGTAACTAACAACAAATTAGTTTTATAATCATTTTTATAATCATAACTATTTAAACTCTTTATTCCTAATAAAGGACGTCCTCATTTTGTAAAAATAGAATTGGTTACAAAGGTGTCAATATGTTTTAGCACTGAATTACTGAACCGACTCTCAGAGTTTTACAACTTTCTTTAATTGCTCGAAAGTAGAGCTGGAACGCATAAAAAATAAAATGAAGTAAAGGTTCAGTTATATAGATATACAAAATATTGCTAATATTTATCGAAACAAAGATATTTGTAATATTACCGTATGTAAATATAGCTCAAAATCTAGTTCAAAGTTGGGTTAGAAGCCTAGAAGTATAATGTTGCCACCATACAGGTATTAAGAAACTTGAAATAGTTAAAAATTGAGCATCAACTTATTTTTGTAAATATATGGAAATAAAAAATAAATGTGTTCATGTTGGCAACAAAAGCTTAATGTTTTAAGTAACGATACAATGGAACCAAGTACACAAACCCATTTAATTGTTTTGGTATAAAAAATGGCACCTTTGTTATGTATTTCTGTATATAAATACACTTTTTTTTTGTTTATTTACATTTTACTTACATCTTATCTTTAAATATAAAAATATGGTTACGTACGTTCCTTCTTGCGCTTTCTGTGGATATCCTCATCATGACGGGTAATTGGGATAAATGTTTTGTGTTCGTTTCGATTGATTTCTAAACTTTTAAATAATTCTGTAGTAAATGCCCAAGACGCCGTTAATGTCTAAGAAGCTACAAAAATTTAAAATGAATTTGCTCCAAAATATATAATCATAATTGATAACTACATATTAATCAATTTTATATCAAAATCGTTTTAAAATAAACTTTATCCTTGTTATTTTCAATATTGTCTGTCGATTTTGTTTTTTAAAATAAAAATAGTTCATAGAATAATCCCATATATGTAAAAAAGCTGGTTTCTTATCAGCTGTCCAAAAACCCATTGTGTAATATATATCAGCTCCTCGGAGTATTCACCTTAAATATAATTACGCTATTTAAGATGGAAACAGAAAACAAACGTGCAAAGATTTACAATGAAAATTTATTACAGAAGTGTAAAATTTTTAAAGAAGGTGCTTTGTTTGGCTTAATATTTATTTGTTTACATAGTTCTTTTGATTTTCAGGTTCAACAGAAGCTACGTACCGACACAAACTTTCCCCATTATTCCGAGATTGGTAGTTTGTGTATAAAAATACATGCTTTTCAAAAAGAAGGCCAGTTATTTTTGAGGAAGAAGATGGGCCCTCCCGTCAAATTGATTAAGCTATGAATGTTACTTTCTCGTAAGCTATATAAAATTGGAAAGGCCGTTATTTAATCTTCTTTTTTTTTGTGATAGGGCGGTAAAATTTAGGATTTCTTCTTCCTCGTTTACTTTCATATAGTTAATTAGTTCAAGAAGTATGTGATGGTAGCATTCTAGTTTTGTCTTGTATTCTGATTGGTTTTCAGATATCTACACAATTACTATATTTTTAATGGTTGTTTAAAGATTAGCTAATCTAGAATTTGTTTTTTGACCCAAAACTAGCGAAAGCTTCTCAATTTATTCTCTATCATTTTTGTATGTAAGTGAAACTATATGAATATATTTGTAAGAAACAAACAAAAGAGTCAGTCAAATAAATATACTTCATCTCCTCTCTTAATTGAAAGTAAGTAACTGAAAAGCTTTTTGAGTCATCAATAAGTAAAACCAAATATACTAGTACTTAATGTGCCTTAAACTAGAGTTTTTTTTTTAAAAAAAAAAACTGAAGGGAATAAAGCGAAGAAATAGACCAAAAAAAATGCACCAATATATGGCATTAATTTACAAATTATTTGAAAGGAAAGTTGGAGAGAAAGCTTTATTTAAACAATTGAATATACTTTCTGATTTTTTTCTTCTGACTACTAAATAGGATATCGCTCCTTGTACAATGGACATGCACTATCAAAAAGAGAAGGTTAAAAATCAACAAAAACACATACAAAGTCTCTCACATACTAATCACTGTGCTCGGTACTGAAGCAGTAAACACAAAAACGCCGATTCATATATTAAAAGTTACAAAAAGTAATGGTGGATGAATAAAATGCATCTTTATATTTAAAAAAAAAAGAATTCATTTTTTGTGTTAACGATTATATGGAATAGATATGATTAGTTTATTTTATTTTCGCTTTAATCATTTGGCTTTTGTTGCTGATATTTTTTTTAATATTTATGTGGTAACAACACACCATTCTATTACCCTCACCAAAATTCTAATTGTGCTTTTTTAAGCAATCTTCACTTTTGAAATACCTTGAACAGAATATTCGCTTGATTAGTGAGTATGATCTTTTATTATAACTCTGTTTCTTTACCGAAATTATTGATTATATTTAGCTTTTACTTTATATCATTTTGACACATTAGCGAAGATTCCGCTATGTTGATATAATCCAACAGACTAAATTCCTAAAGTTGACCACACATTCTCTCCTCCCTAAATTTAAGGTCATTGCTACTTTAACGGCTGTCTAAAATAATTAACTTTCGAAATCTACCAAAAAAACGTACTAATCAGATATGATAATCGTAAATCAAATATTCAAAAATGATATGAGTAACATAACACAAATAAACAAAGATGTACTAGTATTTATTAAAGGAAAGAGCCGAAGAAAGGGCACTACTGTCTTTTGCAACATACCGGTGTGAATACACATAAAAAAAAATACTTCGAGCTACTGCTGTTTTTTTTTAAATGCTTCAACATCGATTGTAATAATGTTTTACATAAACATTTACATGCCTATTACTCTTTTATCTTATCATTCTTGCTATTGATTAAAAATAGTGCGCGTATATGTATCTAAAATTAAGTTGATATGGGCCCTTTTGAAAAAAACGAAACTGATGTCTGATTCAAAGTCGATCAGTTATGAATAATTTTTTTAAAAAAAGTAAAATTAATTGGAGCAAATAAAAAATAGAAGACATGATTTTTTTTAAAAAAAAAAAAAAAAAAAAAAAAAAATTACTAATTTATCATGCAACTATAAGCCCAAGATGAAGCCTGGTGTATTCAACGTAGGTAAAAAATTGTAACCAGTATACATTGTCTAGAACCAAGAAAAAAAAATAGTTAGCAAATCAATGAAAATACACTACACTCTTTTTTTATCCACTTCTCAGTCGTAAGCCGCTGTCAAGCTTTAATCGACTTGATGAATGATTTTGGCCAAGTATTTAATGACGAATTGAAATTCTTCCGATACGTATATATTTAATCCAAATAGATATATATTGAGAAATAAAAGTTGTTAAACCCATAAGAGCATGTGTATCTTTTAAAACGCAGCAGTTTTATTACATAGACGAAACAAAAGTAAATGTTTCAAAGAAATCATGTCATTAAGATTACATAGTACCGCATACTTTTTTTTTGTAGTTAACTGGGGATTTTTAAGTATCTCAAGTGTGACCACATTGTGTGATATCATATGATGTGTGGCCAACTAAATCCTTAATAAGGGTACATACATCCCACCAACTCTTTCTATTCTTCACTGGTTATAAATGTAAGAACTAAAGATTAACATATATTGTTTTATCCTGGAAATTGAATTCGTATGAATTAACTATTAAATAAAAGATAAAAAAACACACAAAAAAGGATAGTGTACTAATGCTTAACGTTAATATACATGAATTATTTTCGAAGACGAAAGCTAAAGTGAAGAATAGGTAACGAGAAATGTTTTATTTAAACAATCATATAAATTTATTTATTGATTTATGTAGTTATTTAGTTAACAAAAAATTAAGGCACCAGATAGCAACACCTTATTTTTTATAACTTTGGGTAGAATTTTAGACCTTTAACGGAATAATGGACAAGACCTATTATAAAACAGGAATATGTTAGTAAGTGAATAGAAATACACACAAAAATTTGATCTTACTCCTTAGTGTGCGTAGGATTGAAACAGAGAGAGCAGCCGGCCATATTTTTAATTTTAAGAAAAAGTGATGAAGGAATAAGTAAAAGTAAAAATAAAAGTCTTTATATACAAAAAAGAGGTGTCATATTTTACGCTTAACTAATAAAATTCAATACAGTTTCTTAAAGCATTAAAATTTTGTTGCCAACATTATTTTTATTTTTGTAATATTTGCTGAACGGATTGACACTTAACTTAAAATAATGAACCCCGATTTCTTTATTATCGATAAGTTGACAACGTTCTATACATTCTTGCAATTAAGCCTAGTCTCTAACTAATTCAAGTTATTATATCTAATAATATCATATCGAATTTTTATTGTGGGAGACGAATCGAATAAGACAAAAAGAAACAATTCCTCTTGTCTCCTATTTGAAAATAGTTCCCATATTATAATTTGCTTGAATAATAAAAAAAACGAAAGAAGTATTGCTGTACATATACTGCACTCAAGTATAAGATTTAATTAAAAAGACATAATGCGCAGATATCTCTCTTCCATAATATCTTTTTTTCGCACTGGCTATAAATGTAAAATTAAAAACGAAAATAGAAAAAAAAAAAACTAAACAAATTGTTTAGTTATTGATTCATTTTGACAAAAAAAATGGTAAACAGATAATAATGTTTTGATTAATTTTAGTTTTTGAATAGCTTTTTGGACAGTTATCAACAACCCTGTTTAAAGGGAATTGAAGATAAAACAAGAAAAATCTAGTTGGCTGATAAAACTCATATGTAATCTCTTTCTTACTTGTAAACGTGAGAATGACTGAAATAACGTGTACAAGCAGATGAAGGCTTATTTTTAAGATTCAGAATTAACGATAGAATATTTTACATATGTACGAAACAAAGTTGCTCTCTTTTTATCTAATAAAGATACAAAACAACGTAAACTACCATTTTAGTTACATATGACTTCTTAAACCAACATAGTTGTTTTGTCATTTTGTAACTATAAACCTTTTATTATATATGTTATCAACTGAATACTTCCACAAGTCTAAAACCATCACCGACTTTTTTTTTAATTTATGATGTTCATAACTAGAACTTAGATATAGTTATTTGAGTTTTTTTTTTTTTTTTTGGGGGGGGGGAGGAGTTAATGCCTTACATGCTTCAATAATGTCTGTTGTTACAACATTTTTATATATAAATGGACATCAATCTGATTGAGAGTTCCATTATTTCTAATAATAACTATTTTTAGTGTATCAGCAATTACGGACGCCGACATAAATCTTTTAAAGATTCAATAGATGGTGGATATTGGAAAATTTTCTGGAGCCACAAAACTTCAAAAAGTTATTTGTGTTAATTACTTTAAATGTGTTTCGATGTTCTTTGTGACAACAGGTTGTGTACTAAATGTAACCAAACATTAATTTTAATCCAAGTGACAACCCTGAGAGCTGATTAAATGGGCTTAAGCTTAGTAATAATTGAATATTGACAACAGAGTCAAGACTGATGAAACCACATTTGGAAACAAACACTCAGGATAAATTTAAAAAATAGTTTTAACATATAATTCAATATTTTAAATGAATCTATTGCAATGCAAACCATGAGTAGCAGGTTTAATGCTAAAAAAAAAAACAAATCAAATTATGTGCTATACACAGTACATAAAACCATATTGATTTTGGTTCATATAACTGAGTGAAATTTAATAAATTAGAAATGCATCAACTTACGTGTATAGCTGACAGCAACTTAAGATATATCTTTCAACTTTTTTCATTAATTATACAAGAATGTCAAAAATAATAGTTATAAAAGTGTGGGGCTGCAACAAGCTGATATCAATACCATAAAGAGAAAAAATAAAGACTTTTAAGATAAAGCAGTTACAAAAAAAAAGATGGTTTTTTTAAAGACAATATTTTAATTAAAATTTATTTTTTTATAAGTAAATTTGTTCACTTTGGCCCTGAAAAGATTTTGAAAGATTATTGAAAATAAGGACAACGGCTACAAAAGAAAAGAGAATAAGTCAATAAATCGATGAAGACATACACATTCATTTATTATTTCCTTACAATTGGCCATGACTAAGACTACCGCATACACTGCAGCCTGGAGCGGGTCGGGGTCGAGACATATTTTTAATATTTTTTTGTTGTTGTTGAAGAAAAGTGATAAAATAAAAAAAAGGGAAATAGAAAAATTAGGCACCTTTATATATAAATACGAGAACAAAGTACCATCTTTTCGTACTTAAGCTTTTAACTAGTTATACCGAGTTGTTGCAGAGTTTATTCCTTTCGTTGTCAACTTGAACAATTCATGTCCCAAAAGCTTTAATACATCCCGTCAGTATTAGTTAACATTTATATAATTCTATAATATTCAGAAAAAATGCATTGATATCTAGCATAAGCTTCCATGACTTTTTCAAAAGCCTTAAATTTCTTCAAATCTTCTGTTGTAACAACATTTTTTTATGTATACATAGATCTATCCAAACGGGATTTTAATTGGTTCTTTGTATGAGTTACATGTATCATTCAGACATTCGACAACCCTGTACCTGTTGGCATAAAGATGCAACGTTGATCGAAAGGATAAAATAGCTTACTATTTGTAGCTTTAATAGCTTTTGCGATGAAGTCTTTCACAAAAGATAGTTAGTTAAGAGAATATTGTACTTTAAAACGAGAGGAAAAGATAATTCAATGAAAAAAAAAAAAAAAAAGATGTTTATCTTAGTTCTCAAAATAATGAAAGAAATACCTACAATGATATTGGAAGGACAGCAGCTACAAGAAGACAGAAACAAGTCTAGTTCCAAGAGGTGTCTTTGAAAGCGGGAGGTAAAGTCTACCTGTGCCCGGTTGAAGGGATACTAACAAACAAAGCTACTTAAAAAGCTGTTTCAATAACTAAATATTCTATGAATCTTTAGATCAAGAGACTAAAAACCGGAAATGTTAATGCAGTGAAGAATATGGCTGGTTAGATTAAATTGACTTCAAATCAAAAACTTTTGAAAAAAAGAGAGAACAGAAAAGTTTTTTAGTTATGGTTCCTACAAATTTGTTTCTTTCATTCGCTTGTTTAAAAACCAATAGATTATATGCGATTCTTAAATATACACATATATATTTGTTTGGTTACATTAGTTTCTGACGATCTATCTACTGTCCAATCTTGGCTACAGAAAGTTGAAAGTGAAAAGTACAAAAGAATTTTTAATGCAAGTCAAACCAGAAAAAAAAAAGAAGAGATTTATTAAGTAAGAAAAAAAAAAGAGAATTAAAAAAAAAAGGAAAAAAAAAAAAATGAATAACTAAATTGTAACTAAGTGAGTGTAAATATAAATGTGATAAATAACTAGTGTAAATAAATTTTGTAAATTTTTTTGTAATTGTATAAATATAAATTAAAGGAAAAGGAGGAAAAAGAGGGTATTATTGAATGATTTTTTTTTTTTGGCATAAATAATAAAAAAGAAAAAGTAAGTAATAGTAAAAATATTTGGTTGTTTTTTTATAAAAGGAGAGAAAAGAATCGACGTGTTTTACTCTGATGACTACTTGATTTATTTGAAGAATTTGATTTTGGTACAGTAGTAGCAGTAGTAGAATCACGATCGATATTAAAAGAAAGTCTAAGATCAGGTAATTTAGAGAAATCATCTAAAGCAGCTAAATCGTCTAATGGATTTGTTGTGGTGGTGGTAGTGGTCGCAGTGGTAGTTGTGGTGTCGGGTATAGTAGTGTTGATCACGACCAGCGTGCTATTAAATGGAATATCTTCTGTATTACGTCTCTTTGGATATCTTGTATCAGAATCGGTTCTTGCAAAAGAAGGTTTTACCAAAGTATCATCATCCAAACAAAAGCTATCTACGTTGGATAACATACTAATACTACCTCTTTTACGTGCTGGTTGAAATAATCCTGGAGGATCATAAAATCCATCTTCATGATAAGACTGTCTTGCTGGATAGATAGAATGTTCATAATCCATAAAATTTTCATCTGTAAATGAGTAACCATCAAAGATATCTTGTACTTCTTGAGTAAACTCAATTTCAGAAGAAATGGGGGTTAACTGAGGTGTCATTGCTAAGAAATCTGGATCAAAGTTTGTAAAGTCTAATTCGTCTGAAACAGGAGGTAAATAAGGAGGTACGAGTTTACGATTTCTGATATCATCCCATGAAATATCAGCAAAATAAACGTGGTTTTTGATTTCATCTATACTATCCACACCAAGTCTTGTACCTGGATCTCGGTCTAATATATCTGATAAGAATTCTGCTGTTTCATAATCAAATAAGTCGGCAGGAAATTCAAGTGGATCTTCTAATACGCGACGATACATGTCTGCATGATTGTCTGCCCAGAATGGCGTAATACCTGCCAACATTTCATAAAGAATCGTACCAAAACTCCAATGATCGATACCAAACGAATAAGGTTCACCCAACAAAACTTCAGGTGCTAAATATTCAGCTGTACCACAAAATGTTTGTGTGGTGGCGTCACGATCGAGCCATTTACTAAGTCCGAAATCGGTCAAGATGATATGACCATCCGAAGTCAACAAAATATTCTCGGGTTTCAAGTCTCGATAAAGAATACCTAATCGATGCAATTCACCTATACCGTCAATGATCTCTGCAGCATAAAATAAAGCGCATTCTTTTGGAAATGTATAGAGCTTAGCCATATGCGTTGCTAAATCTCCTCCACTATAATAATTTGTTAAGAGATAAAGTCGATGTTCGTCTTGAAATGATGTGTGTAATTTAGCAAGGTATGGATGATCGAGTTCAGAAAGTTTGGCAAGTATATTTCGTTCGTCTAATGTATGTGTAATTTCTCTTTGTTCAATAACGTGTTCTTTTACAATCGATTTTAAAGCGTATAATTCTTTTGTTGTTCGAGAACGTACCAACATGACCTAATTATAAAAAAACGTTTAATAAAATAAAAAAGGAATAATTCGGTACTTGTATTTTTTTTTTTTTTTTACCTTGCCCATACAACCTTTACCGAGTACTTTAAGCATTTCGAGATTATCGAGTGGAAACTCGTGTTGGGGAGCCTGTGTTGTAGCAAGTATCATTAATTCATCTACTTCATCATCATCGTCGTCATCGTGGCCGTTGTCATGGTGAATAGAGAGATTTTTACGAATACTACTGTTTCGTCTAGATCTTAAGCTACTATGTTTTAAACTACGTCTATTGGAACGTGATGAGGAAGTAGTAGAAAAAGAAGAATGTCTTGAAATAGGTAAACTGACTATAGATGGATGTGGACTGGGAACCCAAACTTTACCTACTTGATCTTCTTCTTCCGTAGTATTTGTTACAGTTGTAGTGATGGGGTGATCATATGACGGAGTAGGTGATGGGTAGTCATGTGAAGAATTCAAAGTCTTTAAATCGCCGTCTCTTTGTGGACTAAAGAAATCACGTAAAAGAGTTGAATGTCGAAGGGTTGGATCTAATGCACAACGATAAAGATATTTCTCGAGTTTTTCTGCATTTGATTTTGTAGAAAGATGAAAAAAGTTCCGTATAGATTTTCGTTTTTCTAATTTTGATGTCGATTCTGTCAAGCTAGGGAATGGAATTTTGATCTTTTGATAATGAATTCTTACCTATTGTATATACATAGAATATGAGTTATGTTGTTGTATATATAATCTTTTATATCTAACTTACAAGTCGGTTAAAACTTAAAAGATCAGGAATGTATCTAATCACATAGAGTGTATACTGACTAGTCTTTACAGTAATATTGAACTCCTATTATAAAATTTAAATACTTTGTTCAAACATGTGTTTTTTTTCAAACTTACAGGCACGGTTTTCCAACATTCTGTAATTGAATCTTTTACTACGATTGGACATTCGGTCACTTTGATATCATATACCGTATTCATTTTTTTTTTTTACAAGAAAAAAAAAAGAACGTGTTCTGGTTCAATCTCCGGTTGTGCTGTGTTGTTATAGAGATGTAATATTGTAACGAGAAAAAGATAGAGATAGAGAGAAACCCTTCTTTTTTTTTTTTAATGTGATGGGGCTCTATTTAAGGGATTTTTTCTGTTTCTGTAATTCTAACTTTTTGTTTGTATATAAGGGCCTTTAATGGAAAGAAAATTACTGGGAGAGTGAAATTTCGTAATATATTAATCACCTATTATTTATATTATTATTTTTTCGTTTTGTACCTTTAAACCGAGTGATTTTTCTTTATCTTGAATATCTTGCAAGAGAGAAAGAGAAAAAGATAAAAAAAAAAAAAAAAAAAAGATAAAGAAAGATACTTTTATAAGAAAAAAAAAAAAGGGAGAAAGAGAGGAGAAAAAGAAAAGGAAAAGGAAACTGAAAAAAAAAAAAAAAAGAGTTTCACAAGAATGATAAAAAAAAAATTCCCTTTTTGCACACCTAGAACCACATGCAAACTTTTTTGATTGTTGTGTATCAACACTACTTTTTTTTTTTTACACACACACACACACACACACACACACCTCTACACACATATACCTTCTTCAACTTCTTCTCGTTTAAGATATGTACATGACATGACATTAAAATTCTATTTTTATTTCTCTCTCTCTCTCTTTCTCTCTCTGTACATTTGCAGTTTTTTTTTTTTACCCTTTTTCTCGAGAAAAAAAACTAGTTACACTAATTATATTTCATTTATAATAAAAACATCAAAGACTTACAAAAAAATTGGTTACCAATTCACTCACACAAGCACCTGAAAGGTTACAATTGAAAGAAATGGAACAAGGCACGCAAAATACTCACGGTTTTATACCTTGTTATCCCCTTGGATTACACACATGCATTGGAATCAAGCCACGCGCGCATGACTTTTTGATACAATGACAGTTCCTAGTCCGGTCCGAACTTCATATAAAGGTGACGTTACTAGAATTTTTTTTTTTCCTTGTTTACTTTCTTTTTTTTTTTTTTTTTTGCTTTAATCTTTATAAAAATGAAGTTCATCATTAAAGGTGGTGTTTGGAAGAATACAGAAGATGAAATCTTGAAGGCAGCAGTTAGTAAATACGGAAAAAACCAATGGGCGCGTATTTCTTCCTTACTTGTTCGAAAGACACCAAAACAATGTAAAGCAAGATGGTACGAATGGTTAGATCCTAGTATTAAAAAGGTAAAATATATGAAAAAGTTCATAAAAAAAAATTTACGCGTTCTTAACTATTTTAACACTATATAGACTGAATGGTCTAAAGAAGAAGATGAAAAGTTATTGCATTTAGCTAAACTTATGCCAACACAATGGCGTACGATTGCACCTATCGTAGGTCGTACACCAGCTCAATGTTTAGAACGTTATCAACGACTTTTAGATGAAGCAGAATCACGTGAATCAGATAAGTCAGTCGAGTTAGGTTTATCTGGATCAATTGGACATGAAAGTGGACCCAGTGCTGATGATGTACGTAAATTGAGACCTGGAGAAGTCGATCCAGAACCTGAGTCAAAGCCTGCACGTCCAGATCCTGTTGATATGGATGAAGATGAAAAGGAAATGTTATCAGAAGCACGTGCAAGATTAGCTAATACACAAGGTAAAAAAGCTAAAAGAAAGGCAAGAGAGAGACAATTGGAAGAAGCAAGAAGATTGACTACACTTCAAAAGAGAAGAGAATTAAAAGCTGCAGGTATCCAGTAAGTAGTTTATGATAATAATGTAAATATTTACATATATACTCACACCTTTCATTCATTTTTTTTTTTTGAAGTATGCGTATGAAGACAAAAAAGAATGTGATGGATTATAATACAGATACTCCCTTTGAAAAGAAGGCAGCATTAGGATTTTATGATACAACTGAAGAAGCAAGTCGTACAGTGGATCCCGGAAAATTAACCAACGTTCATCTTTCAAAACTTAATAGACGTCGTGCAGATATTGAAGACGAAAAGAATCGTGAAAAAAAGAGAAAGGCAAAACAAAATCCTAATGCTTCCAAGGAAGGTAATCAAGGTAAATTTGTGCCTGAAAAGAATGCCAAAATTGTTCAAATGCAAGAACAAGAACAAATCGCAAAGCGTCGTAGATTGGTTTTACCTGCCCCTCAAGTAGGTGAACAAGAATTAGAGGAAATTGTAAAAACTGGTTTCGCTGGTGAAAATGCAAAGAATTTGGTTTTGGATAATGAAGTAAGTGCTACTCAAGGGCTAGTAGGTGATTATGCTTTTACACCAAATAACGTGGCTACTCGAACTCCACGTGCACCTCCTAGTAGTAAGTAAAAAATTAGATAATTCATTATAAATACAAGTAGTAAACATGTTAAATTTAGATGATAACTTGATGGTGGAAGCACGTAATTTGATTGCACTCAGTAACGCACAAACACCTCTTTTAGGTGGTGAAAATACAACACTTTCAGAAGGAACTGGATTTCAAGGAGCTACACCTAAACATGCACCTGTTCAAACACCTAACCCCATGGCCACACCACTCCGTAATAACACCAGTATGGATTCACCTTTCAAGACACCTCGTGAAGAAAGAGTAGTTCAAACACAACGTAAACGATCTCTTTTACAAGGACTTTCTAGTTTACCTAAACCTCGTAATGAATGGGAAATCAAGTTACCAGAGATGGATGATGAACCAGAAAAGAAGTCTAAAACAGATGAGGAACAAGCGTTAGAGGATATGGGAGATTATGAACGTGAAATGAAGGAAGCTGAAGAAAAGGAAGCTGAAGAGCGTAAAGCACGTCGTAGTTTAGCAGTTCAGTTAGGATTACCTCGTCCTACAAGTGTACCCAAGATTCAAGTTGATAGCGATGATGAGATTGAAAAGATGGTTCAAACAGAATTAATCAGGTTATTACAACATGATGCGGTCAAGTACCCTGTTGTAGGTGGAAAGATTGCACCAGGAGCTACTCAATTAGATTCTTCTATTAATCAATTAGAAGATGAATTTGATTCAATTAGTTTAAATGATGCACGTAAAGAATTGGATGAGGAGATTAAAAAGACATTGGGACTTGACAACGATACTAATGTCAAGAAAGCAGTCTGGGATCATGTCAGTGCTCAACCTTCTTTTGAAAAAATGTGGGATCATCAACATCAAGATTTATTATTCTCCGTCAAATTGAATCGATTTGTAACTTTGGAAGAGATGGATGATGAAAAAGATATTATTCAAGGATTTGACAAGATTGTTGAAGTAAGTTTTTTATATATGTACTTGTTATTCACTTGGCTAAAATCATATGTTTTTTTTAAAAAAAAAAAAAAAAGGCTAATCGTCAAACAATGATTCGAGATGCTACACGCGCTGGTAAATTGGAAAATAAATTAGAAGTTCGATTAGGTGGATATATGTCTAGATCCAAAACGTTGTCACAACAAATATCAGATGCTTTTGAAGAATTTGAAGCTGCTCAAGTAGAATATCAAAGTTTTGTCAACTTACAAATTGCTGAAAAGTCAGCTATTCCTAGACGTATCGAAGCTTTGGAAGATGAAGTATTCAAGTTGGCAACGAGAGAAAAAGATTTACAACAAAAGTATAAAGATTTAAGTGATGAAAAGATGGCTCTCTGCTCTGCTTAAATTATAATATTTGTTTGGTTACCTCTGTATTTCGTCTCGCCACAAACATATTCTTTCCCCTCTCACACACATACACACACATTTATATATAAAGATACATATACTTTTTTTTTCTCTGCTTTTTTTTTTCTTTTCTTTCATTCTTATTTTATTACTGTATACTTAAAAAATTATGTTACAAGCTAGTAAATGCAGTATATGCGGTGGTGACCATGGCAAATAGTAAGGAGATAAAAATAAATTGTGTGTATTTCTTTCGAGTTACTGACCTTTTTTTTTCTGTAGTCAATGTCCTTATTTCCAATAAGTGCCCAAGAAGTTTTTCAAAATCAAAATGTATATGTCTTTAAATCAAGTTTACTGGCTAAAACTCAATAAACATTTAAAAGCTTGTCTTTAGAAACATTTGTCTTCTTTTTATAACTACAAGTATCACTTTTTTTATAACCATCTTAAAATTCATGTCGATAGTTCTTTTACAGTCTTTTTTTTTTTTTTTTGACATGGCACTCTCGTTTAGTGAAATATCAAATCAGATCTCTAAACTGACTGCATTTAAATAAATCACGTTTCACTTAAAAACGCCAGATACATAGTAGTTAGACTATTCATGCGGATACATTTTAATATATAAAAACTGTTGTTACAACAGACATTGAAGCATTGGAGGCCAGAGGAAAAAAAATAGAAGCTAGACATATGGATGCTTTGGAGGATACAGTATTCAAGTTGGCAACAAGGGAAAAAGATTTACAGCAAGATTATTAGTGGTTTAGGTAAAGCAATGAAAATATGGCTCTTTGTTGTTAATTGCTTATGCTACAAGAACTGTTTGGTACGTTTGTATTTCGTTCATTCACAAAAAACAATGTATTTATCTCCTTTCTTTCTTTAGTGCACATTTATATATAAAGATACAATATTTGTTTAAAATTATTTCTTTTCTTCTTAATTTACATATTACTTTTTTTTTAAAAAAAACATATTCAAAATGTCTGTTAGATATACTAAATGTCCTTTGTGTGGTGGTACTGGCCACGAAAAATTGTAAGACGACAAACCAAGTTATTATGTGTATATGTTATTGTATATCTTATACGATTTATCGGTTTTTTTTTTTTTTTTTTTTTTTTTTTTTTGTAGTCAATGTCCTTTATTTATGTAATCTCCCAGAAATATTCAAGAGCTAAAATGAACCAGTATTACCAGGTTTCTCCTTCTACATAGTTTATGTACAAATAAATATAATAAATAATTATAATTAGCTTTGTTTTTATTAAGAAAATTTGTCTATTTTCATAATAAAGTTGTTTTATATTCTTTGTCAACTAGCTACAATCCTGTTCTGTTCAAGCTATTTTTCTTTTTTATATGGCACTCTCATATGTTTAACTAGTCAAATCGTGAACTAATTTCTAAAACTAATTGCCTCATAAGACAGTGTATTACCATATATGCTATATTTTACTCATTTATAAGAAACAAAATGACATGTTTATACTCACTGTGCACATATTATACTTTGAAATGATTAAAGCCCGATTAAGTGAGCGTATGTCCATGTACAAAAAATGTTGTTACAACAGATGCTAAAACATTTGAAGAATAAACTTAGAAGCTTCAATCTAATTATCAAAAAAAAAAAAAAAAAAAAAAAAAAAACCTTACTGCAAATTACAAAAAATCAGGAATTGCTAAATATAGACCTGGTAAAGCATTTTGAAAGATAATATCGTATACAGTTGGTAATATGGATAAAGGGCTTATTTACAGTAGCAACAAAGCTATATTGTCTTAAGAAGTAATATATGGAGTTTTGTTGTGTATCATTGTTCATTAAAAAAAAAAAAAAAAAAAAAGGATGGCAACTTTCTTTTGTGTCATTGTTAACCGCAAAAATGAAATTTTGTTCTGAGTATATAAAGACACACATTTTGATGTACAATTTTTTTTTTCTCCATCACTTTCAGAATATTAAAAATATGCCTCCACCTGCTTGTTCTCGTTGTCACAGTCAATATCACACTACTGCGTAAGAGACATACTTTTTATATATTTTTATCAATTTCTAACATCTTTTGTTCTATAGTCAATGTGCAATGCGCTAAATAGCCAAAAAGTCACCCAAAATTAAAGCAAATAAGATGTTCCTACACATTTTTTTTCAAAATTTTGTTAAAATAAACCAATAAACAATTTTATTTTGTTTTACCTTTATTATTTCTTTGTTTTTTAAAGGTCATGGATTTCAGTTAAACTTAAAAAAAAATATCAGCGCGTTCTTTCTAATTTACAATTATAGTCAGTGAAGAGGAGATATAATGGGAGAGATGTACATCCGTGTATATATTTCTTTATTTAAAAAAAAACCTCTACTAGCTGAACGAGCATTAAATGGCAATATATATGGCATTACTTATTTTTTTTCTTGGATATTAAAACAGCACTTCATATAGTAATCACTTAAAACTTAAAGAAGGAGAGGAAATGCGTTTTGATTTTTTTGTTGTCCGTCCCAAACATGATTAGAATCTTCGTTTATCTTCCAGAATAAAAAGCGAGATTTCACTACTAGCTTCTGAGTACATACAAAAATCCGGAAATTCCAGACTATTTAATCGTCAACAACAATTTGAAATGATATTGGTGTATATATAATGGCGGAAAATCCAATCAGAAGTTTTACTTAGAAGTCTAAATATAAAATGTTGCCGACACATATATAATAAAAAACCTGAAGTAACTGGATAAATCTAAACCAAATACCAAACCTTTTTGTAAATATTATTTAAATAACAATGGGTGTGCTCATACTGATAGCTAAAGTACCTATACTTTTTAAAGTGATGATACAATAGAATTAGTTATATTTGTTCTATTCAATTGGTTAAACATAAGCTATGATATTTTTTGTTTTTAACTATATAAAGGCTTTTTAAATTTATATTATTTTTGCTTTTTCTTCATCATTTTTTCTAAAGATTAAAAATATGAAAAAGCTGTACGCTCTGTTTCAGTCTTTCGCACACTAAAGAGTAAGATCGAAATTTTGAGTGTGTATTTTTTTCTCAGTAACCATTTGTTGTTCTGTAGTTTTTGTCCATTATTCCGTTAAACGTCTAATGTTATCCAAAGTTTAAACAAATGTGCCTTAATTTTTGTTGAATAACCAAATCAATAAATACATATATATGATTCTTTAAATTAAACATTTCTTGTTACCTATTCTTCTTGCTAGCTTTTTTCCCAAAACATTTATATAGTATTAACATCATTAAGCATCAGTAAATTATCGCTGTTGTTTTTTTCTTTTTATAATTCATGCGAATTCGATACCAATTCAGGGTAAAACAACATATATTTATTTTAGTATTTTCAAGTGCAACCAGTGAAGAGTGGAAGTAGTAAGAGGAGTATACCTTTATTTTATCTTTATTAAGGCTTTAGCTAAACACACATTATTTGACAATATATAATGCAGTTGCACTTGATATAAGTGCCTATTTACAAAAAAAAAAGACATGCAATATAATATGCTCTTAATGACATGATTTCTTTGATTTAAACATTTACTTGTGTTTCGTTTGGAAAATTGGTGAATTTTAAAATGTATATTTCAAACCTTCTTCTATATATTGTTGCTAGTAGACTTCTAAAGTTGTTAACAGAAAACTGAATTTACGATAAAGTTTTCAAATATTTTAAGGTTTTAGTTTATTGCTTTAACTACAAAAGTAAACCTCTTACGTTTACGTTAAAAATTGCAAAAACACTCATTAGATTTTTAGTTATTTAAAGGCCCATTTCTTTTTCCTTTGCGCTCTTTATTTATTAATTTTTTTAAACTTTTAAAATATGGCTCCTCGCATCAATTGTCAGTCAGTACCCAGTTGCACCGAGTGTGGCAGTAACTTTCATACCAGAGAGTAAAATCGAAAAGTAATTTAGTGTATTCATATTTATCGATTTGCTAACTGTTATTTGTTGAATTTTAGTCAATGTCCATATTCTGATACTTTCGAAAATATTTCTCCCGAAATCGAATACTCAAGGCGTCCTTTTGGTTACATAATTGCATAGGAAGTGTAGCAAACCAATAAATATTTACAAATTTCTTATAAAAACGGTTGTCTTCTGTTTCTTTTCTTTTCTTTTTTTTCACTATGTAACTAGTTTCTTTTTTAAAAAAATAAACATTGTAGTAATGGGTCTATTTTACAACGATATAAGATTTTTTTCTTTTTTGAACGAGCCCATACCATCCTACTTTTAAAGCAAATATACGTGCGCATATTGTAATTAATGGAAAGAAGAAGGAGAGAGAGTGACAGCCATATAAATATGTTATTAAAACTCTGTTACAATCGATATTGAAGCATTTAAAAAAAATAGAAGTTCCAACTAATATCAAAATTACTTTTAATACCACAAATTTATGGAAAAGACGTTAATTTTTAGGCCATTCAAAGAATTTTACCTATGTGACGAAGTGTTCATTTTTCAGCATAAGGAAAATTGTTTATACACAGAGGCAAAGACATGTTGTTTCAAGAGTTCCAAAGATGGAACTTTGTTTGTGTCACTTTTGGCTATCAAAAGTTAGACCTTTTGTTTTGCTTCTTTCTTTCTAAGTTAGTTTTTATAACATTAAGACTTGTGTATAATATTCAGTGGCATCTTTTTTTCCATTTTTTTTTTTTGCATTAATTAGATATTTATATTTTTAAGCTTGACCTTAATTTTAAAGAACTTTTGCCACCTAAAAACGTTTCTTGTAATATAAAAACAGCTAGTACGTACAAAAAAAAAAGCTCTTAATTTAGGGAAATAACCGTAGGAGTTTATAACAATAAAGAGTTGATCCATTTGAGAATTTACACTTTTCTCTGACTAATCAGTTAATTCTTTAATATATTAGTGATACTTTCCTACCTGTTGTTATGTATAGTAAAATCTCTCTCTTTCATCACATCAGTATATTTTCAAGTTGTCAACAAGAGAAAAAGAATAAAATATGGGCAAAACATAAAATTAAGCGATGAAAGGGTGACATTTTAATATTACTCTTGTTAAGGACAAGTTCAACTTCTTACTCAACGCACACATATGCATGCATATATAAGGGCAAATGTATCCTCTTACTTTTTTTAATTTTATTATTTTTTTTCAAAAATATTTACTGTCACTACAATGGGTCGTACTCAAAAATGCTCTGAATGCGGTAGCTTTTCTCACAAGACTCGGTAAAAAAAAAAATAGAGAATATATAACTAGGTCTGTTTTTAACTATTTTCTTGTAGTGATTGCCCAAAGTTAAACGGATAAGCTGCTTCTTTATTCTCTTCTTGTTGGCTTAAATTGTTATATTCGCAGATCAATAAAAAATATGGCATTTGTCTCAGTTTTTAAAATAACCCACTACAAAATGTTAACTATTGTAGTTAAAGCAAGAAAAAAAAAAGAGAGAGCTCAAATCCAAAGAGAGACTTTTAACTTTTATATGGATAATATTGATTACGATCTTATTGCATTGAATCACAACTCATAAAATAAAATAGAACAATGTTCACAACTGTGTTTATTGAGCAACTATAAGTTTTTTTTTATCACTTTAAGCAATAGCTACAAAGAGAAACAGAATATCTAATCAATCCAGCTAATAAACAGGTTTTGTTAAGGCCATGGGAAAAAAAATCTTTTTGCCCTAGTGTATATACATTTAAATATCTCTTTGTAAAAACCCGAATTGATCATGTTTTTCAATTTTTTTTTTTTATGTAATAGTCAAGTGAAAAATAGATTTATCTTGTTCTAGCCAAGACATAAACTCGGTATAAGATTAAAACAGTAATATTTATTGATTCAGAGAGACACAAAATTGGAAAACTATGGTAATATCTTCAATTTAGTTCAACGGTGAACAAATTACTGTATCTTGTCGGACAATCAAGGGAATTTTGGACACTCACTAAAAAATTTTAAAACAAATTAATGTAAAGAGGAATTAGTACAAAACAAATAAGTAAATTATTCCCCTCCTTACCGAGTCTTATGGTTGAAACTATCGCATAAGCTACATCTGAAAGTACGAGAACTGAAACGAGCCATCTTTTTAGTTAAAAAAATATATATATAAGAACGAAAAAAAAAAGAAAAAAAAAAGAAGTGTCTCTTTATGTATTAATAGGAAAATCCCAATTGTTTGTGAGTAACAATAAAAAAAAGGGCCCACTTTTTGTGGACAAGCCAAACAAAGCACCCTCTTTAAAAAAATTACGCTTCTGTAATAAATTTTCATTGTAAATATTTGTACGTTTGTTTTCTGTTTCCAGCTTAAAATAGCGTAATTATATTTAAGGTAAATACGTCTAACAGCTGATATATATATCTATATATATATATATATATATTATACAATGGGTTTTTGGACAGCTGATAAGAAGCCAGCTTTTTTAAATACATGGAAGTATTCTATGAACTATTTTTATTTTAGAAAAAAAATCGACAGATAATATTGAAAATGGCTAGGATAAAGTTTATTTTAAAACGATTTTGATATAAAATTGATTAATAGTTATCAATTATGATGATATATTTTGGAGCAAATTCATTTTAAATTTTTGTAGCTTCTTAGACATTAACGGCGTCTTGGGCATTTACTACAGAATTATTTAAAAGTTTAGAAATCAATCGAAACGAACACAAAACATTCATCTCAATTACCCGTCATGATGAGGATATCCACAGAAAGCGCAAGAAGGAACGTACGTAACCATATTCTTATATTTAAAGATAAGATGTAAGTAAAATGTAAATAAACAAAAAAAAAAGTGTATTTATATACAGAAATACATAACAAAGGTGCCATTTTTTATACCCAAACAATTAAATGTGTTTGTGTACTTTACTTAAAACATTAAGCTTTTGTTGCCAACATGAACACATTTATTTTTTATTTCCATATATTTACAAAAATAAGCTGATGCTCAATTTTTAACTATTTCAAGTTTCTTAATACCTATATGGTGGCAACATTATACTTCTAGGCTTCTAACCCAACTTTGAACTAGATTTTGAGCTATATTTACATACGGTAATATTACAAATATCTTTGTTTCGATAAATATTAGCAATATTTTGTATATCTATATAACTGAACCTTTACTTCGTTTTATTTTTTATGCGTTCCAGCTCTACTTTCGAGCAATTAAAGAAAGTTGTAAAACTCTGAGAGTCGGTTCAGTAATTCAGTGCTAAAACATATTGACACCTTTGTAACCAATTCTATTTTTACAAAATGAGGACGTCCTTTATTAGGAATAAAGAGTTTAAATAGTTATGATTATAAAAATGATTATAAAACTAATTTGTTGTTAGTTACACTCGAACGATGAGTAAAATGCGTTATGATAACGCCTAAAAAGAGTTAAATTATTAGTTTAAAAATACAAATACAATATAGAATAAAATATAACCTATAGAAAAAAAGAAATCATTACTGTAAAAAACATTCTAAACTACATCTTTGCATTTAGTCATAAAAACAAAAATAACAAAAAAAAAATATTATACGAAGAGGTTTTTAAGACAACATTATAAATGTTTATTGTTTTTTGTTAAAAGTAAACTTGGCCAAAAATATTGGTAATCTCTAGCATTGGATATTTTGGATTTATATAGAGAAAACTGGTTATTATAGAAGAGTTTAGCCGGGTGTATAACGAGGGCAATTACTATAAAAAAGTTAATAAGTTGGCATATACAATCACATTATCTTCTTACGATTTGGTGTGACCAAAAGCACCGCATAATCTGCAAAGGTCTCCTCGTGGCATAGTTTAATATTTTTAAAAATAATATAAAGAGAGATAGAAAAAAAAAAGGAGATTTTGTACCTTTATTATATACAAATATCAGAAAGTAAAAAACGAGAAATATCCAAGTTTTCTTTAGATAAAACAAAGTACAAAAAAAAAAGGAGTTTTAACTAGTAGTTTTAGCAGTAAAAATGAAAATTTATTCACTCAAGCCTTTAGAGTTTTGCTCCAAACTATTGTCTTTTATTTTAAATTAGAAAATTTCATTTGTAAAAGCTTCAATATGTATATAGGAATAGCTAACTTTTTCGAAATTTTTAAGATCAGCTATCCACAAATTCAGGAAAGATAGTGTATGTAAATTCAAAAAATAGACATGTAGTTGCATACACTTAAATAGGGTGGGAGATAGAAACTATTCAAGTTTTTCTTGTTATAAAGCAGAATACGAAAAAACTCTCTCCGAGCTGTAAATTAAGAAAAACACGTCTCCATTTTGACAACATACATATTTAAGGCTTTATATTTAAGTATAATTTATCTCTTGATATTTTCTCAGAGGATCTTCGTAGATTTTTATAGTTAGACAACTCGTAAACCTCTTGTGCTCCCACTTTCCAGGAATCGCATACAGATAAGCAGGTCATGATATCCTCTTTTCCAAACTTCGTCTTGCTAACGTATTGAAATATCTTTTTTTAATACTTCAACAGGTAAAGCATTATTCAAATGATCTGATATTCTACTTTTTCAAGAAAAAAAAAGTGTAAAGGAAGAATAAAATTATTTATTTAACCACAATTTATATTTATTCATATTATGTACTGAGCGTAAACTGACATATTACAAATGGTGATAACAGGAAAAATTCAAAAAGGGGTATGTTAATAGATTTAAAACTATTTTTTTTTATATATATGGTATGTAGTGCTCTATTGTCGATTGTTGGATATAAGCTGCTATTTTCCATGCTTTAAAGCATTACGTATACTTTGATGGCCTCAATTAAAACTTTTACCGTCTGAAATATTGTCTTTTAGGCAGTAAAAAGATCGGGACATATTTTTTAGCCTGGGACCTGCATTATAGGTATTAAAGTTTGAAGTGTTTAAAAAAAGTTAAATGGTAGAGTTGCCCACATCTTATTATATTTATTTACTTGTAAATGAAAAGAGAGTGTATTATGTTAAGGTAATAATATAGCTTATAATAATTAATATTTTTTCGTTAATGTTGTTATAACTTGTTGGAGATATAATAAAAATTTTCGATATCTTTACAGTGGTAGAGATAGTAGTAAATAATTCCAATAAGCATTCCAGTAACAATAGGGTATTCAATCATTCTCCATTTCTTCATCACATTATCTTTCTGTTTTTTAATCTTGGTTCGTTTGACTTCTTCTCAAAAAAATCCACTTCTAGTCAGTTCATTGATCAAAAGTGGAGCTCTAGGATTTCCTCTAATCCATGCAGGTGGGTTTTTCAAACGAAGGAGAAGATTACGTGAGGTGATATGAAGGCTTCCGTCAGCTGCAAAAGGCATATTTTTGTTAATCTATCCCTTTTTTTTTTTGTAGTCTGTATATTATCTCCTACCTTGTTCTTCAAAATTATCTTGTTCCATTGTTAAAATAAAATAAAAAAAGTTGAAGGGAAAAAAATGAGGCTCTCCTCTTGTTGTATATGAGAAATAATCGAACAATCAAAATATTATTTTATCGATTTTTTTTACACTGCATATCTAATCTTTCATTGTAAGTTACATAAATAGTCTTTTTTTTATTTCAATAACATATTATCACAACATAATCTTTACAGTTCAATAGAGACAATAAAAACCTTTTTCAAGAACCAAATTCAAAAATATTCTGTAATACAACGAAATCCCGTTAAGTCGAACCTGAATTTTTTTTGTAGGGCAGTTCATACACAAGCTTTTAAAATTTTCGCTTTAGCTGTAATTTGGTATCTAACAATGGAATATATTCTTAATTTTGGTACATAACCTATAATAGAAGATCCATTGTTACAGTATCTCCAGTCTCAAATTGTACATTTTTTGAACTTAGTACATAGTACATTTCTCGAAAATAAAATGGAACATTCAACCAATTAGTTTCGAACAGAATTTGAACTTGGTTTGCAGCACTTCTCAAACTTAAATTGGAATTTCACTGTGAACATTATTATTCACCTCTTTAATTTTTTTGGCATCTCGGACGAACAGATATCTTGAAATGAAAGGTCTTTATCTTATCATAGATAATGCCCCAATTCATTCATAGAGTGAAGTAAGTTAGATGGTAGAGAGTAGAAACAAATACTATAAATGCGTGCATCTCCCTCATAATATCCAGAAATGAATCCAATTGAGCAATTCTGGGCTATTTTTAAGCATAAAAGTATAGCGTAATAAACTTATGAAGTTTAAAATGCTTGCACAAAGAATAACTGAAGCATGTAATCAAGTCCCTCTATCTCAACTTGTCAATATTACTCAACACTCTAAAAACCTTTTCGAAAACTGCTTAAATGAATTCCCTCAGCTATCTAAATAAAATGTTCTATACTAATTTCAAAAATTGTTTAGATTGGGGTTTATAATGTGTTCTGATTTAAGTTTGAGAAGTGTTTCAAATCAAGTTCAAATTCTGTTCGAAACTAATTGGTTGAATGTTCCATTTTATTTTCGAGAAATGTACTACTAAGTTCAAAAAATGTACGATTTGAGAGTGGAGACACTGTATTAAAAAATGTATCTCTTTTGGTCAGTTTTATTTATTTACATTAGGATAATATTAAACGTAACAGCATCATAACTCTTTATTGTTATATAACAGAAAAAAATTATTGAAATAAAGCAATAGCTTCGCGTTTAATTAACCAGCCATTAATTTTATCAGGGTCTCTACCCCCCCCCCTTTTTTTTTTAGGTATAAAAAAGTACTTCAACATATTCCAGTAACATAAATGAAAAGGAATTATCAACGAAAGAGAGATAGGTAACCTATTCAAGCTCACCATTACAGTTGGACATATAAATAGTTTGTCGCTTTTTGTCATTCTCCAAGGTGTGAACTCCATCATGACAGTAGCTTATTCTATTTTATATCTCTGAACTCGATGGTTCTTCATCCGATATCAAATTTCTTATCTTCAAATTAGTTTTTTTTTCAATCTCGTTAGGATATATATTAGTGGAACATTATTCATTATAAACATCAATAAATTCAACCTGGTTACATTTAAATTATCAGGTTGTTCTAATATATCGTCTTTTATTGAATCGACTTTGGTTTTTGTCAATTTAGGCAGATACAAATCTTGTAACTGATGAGTTGTCTTTTTAGAATTTGAAATAGATCTACGGTGTTGTAATCTAATGACTCTCTTTCCATCACTTTTAAAGTTGCTAGTTTAGGGGGGCGTATAATAAAGCCAAATAATTCAACGTCATTATCAGATACATGTATATCCTCCTGCGAGAAAATATTTAATGATCTAATTGTTTCACAGTATCTGAGATTTTGTTGTAGAATAAGCTGTCTGTAAGAAAATGTAAGACAAGATTAACCAACATCAAGGTGCTGAATATGATCCAGTTTTAATATCTCGTTGGCTATAAGAAAGCTTCACTATATACTCATTAAGGGGACCGACTGCAATTTTGTTCAAATTTATGGGAACTAGATTAGAACAGGAAAATGACGTATATACAGAGCCAAGCAAGACATGGAAGTTTACGATCTAAAATAAAATACGGATACATCCATTCGTCTCATGTTACCCATATCAATTTTACTTTATATCCAAAAGATAAATGTCTAAATATCGCAGGCCGTTCCAAAGACTCTTTCCGCACTCTAACTGAAATATCACGATTGAATTTCTGTCCAATAAAATTCCATCATTTATGTACAAGTAAGCAATTACTGAGTTCTTTTTTTTTTTCTGACAAGATTATTGTAAGATATTCAAATAATTCTTTTAGAATCTCTGCTGGCAAAACATCACCCAGATGATACGATATATTTTCACCTGTAAAATTAAATGTATGTAAGAAGCTTAGAAGAAAAAGAAAGAAAAGAGAACAAGAGTCTCCCACAATTTATTTATTTTTACCAAATGTTTATCATCTTCTAAAACTTTATATCATATTATTTGTTTTATACACGTATCAAACTCTCCTCTTTTTTATTCGAATTAAAAAAGTATATATTTAACCAGAGATCGACCACATAATTTAGTCAAAACAACGAACCAAAATCTAAAAGTCTTTGTATTCTTTGTCACAAATCCCAATTTCTTGTTAACAACTTGAGAACCTACTACAAATAGAAAAATGGAATAAAGTCCGGTTAAAATGTAGTTTGTTTTAGCCGCAGTAGAAATAAATGTTTGAAATCAGCAAAGAGATCATGTCATTAAGAGTACATAGCTCATTTGTTTGTAACTGGTGGGTGAGTTTATATCAAGTTTAACTACATAAATTTCATTTAATATGCGGTTAACTAAAGTTGGACATGTATGTAATAGCTGATATAAGGATACATCCCTATCATCCTTTCTACTCTTTACTTCCTATATAAATATTAATATAAATGTAAAAATAATAATAAATATTCCCTTCTTGAAAAGTTTGATTTTCCTTGGAATTTCAATAAAAGTAAGTGATAAAACTCAATATAGTGTCAATGTTTAGTAGATTATAAAGTAAAAATAAAAAATTTAAGAATAAATAACGAGTAGGTTTTTATTTGTGAGCAATCACTTAGAATTTTTTATTGATATGTTTTGACAAAAAATTAAAGCCATATTGAAAACCGTCTTCGCTTGAGCTTTAGCTTTTTTTTTTTTTACAATAATTAACTTCGTCTTCCATATGGGCACACACTATACACAAAAAAATTAATAAAATGATAAAACATATAACTTTAAAAATTTTCGACGCACTAGCTAGTATCGTGACGACCTCCGCATGTATAACAAAGTTGAATAGGCATATTTAGTATATATAAAAAAAGGAGTGAAGAAAAGTAAGAATAAAGATATAAAAAAAAATGCAGCTGCCTTTATATACAAAATTTGTGGTTAAGCAAAATGCAAAAAAGCAATGACATCAGTTCATGTTTTTTCTAAAAAAAAAAATAGAACAGACACCGTTACTTTAAAGCCGTCTAATTATTACGTATGGATGACTGTAAAAAAAAAGTTGTTGTTAACATCCCATATTTAATGCTGCATATATAGTTAATAACTATCCTGGTACCTAACGTAAATCTTCAAACCCTTCATATATTTGTGTTGTAACAACATTCGGCCTAGACTCCAAATCAGATCTTTTTTTTTTTTTCTACACATGCTTTAGTATCTCGAAGTCTGTGGTACAAAAAATTAATAATTAAGCTCTTTGACAGAATTTTAGTTTTATTTATGTCAGTTTGTTGGCCTGTAAATGATTTTTTAAGTATATTAGCAACAAGCCCATATTTAAACCGAATATGATATCAAAAGCTTTCTAATAAATTATCCTGGGCGATTAAGAGCCTCTAAAAGCTATCAAAGATAATGGTCAAGAATAACAAAAATTGAATGCTGTTTTTTATTAAGAATTTACAGAAATCAAATATATGAGCATGCAGTAATAACCTTATAATAAAAAACGACGAGAAAAAGCTGTATTGTTTTAGTTGACTAATTATTATAAAAAGAAAAACTTTTTTATTGATATAAACCTTAAATAATTCAGAAAGAAAGATCCACCAAGAAAAGTATAATAAGACAAATTTTAAAACGAAATTTTATAAACCCTTACTAATATATACATCTGCTATATCAGAAGATTATGGAAAAGGCTTTACTTATTTTATTTCGGGTAAAGTTAATGTAATTCATCAAATGGGTTTCGCTCGCACGAACAATAGCTATAAAGCAAAGACAGTTAAAAAAATATAAATACAAACATAATCTATCTTTACCTACCAATTACCTTGACCAGAGCCTTCACATAATAAGCAATAAGGCATTCGATTTTTAACTATACCCATATTTATAATATCTAGCTGTAACCAGAAATATAAAAATAATAATAATAACTGTCTTTATATATGTACATACATATATGTGGTTACAACAAATAAAGAATTAAGTTGTCAATGGTTATATAATACAAACTAGTATATTTGTGCACCTAAATTATTATCTTTAATAAATTTGAGAAGTTTGGGAACTTCCTTATACAATTTACATGACGTTAAAATTCAGGTTTTGAGCTTCTGGGATACTTTTACATTATCCTGACAACGTTTTATCTATACACATACACATATACTAATTCACTGATTGAACTTCTAATTTATTTCTATTTTTTTTTTTTTTTTTTTTACATCTAATGCATCTAAATTTATAGTGTGTAAAAATAATTCTAATATATATCTACAATAACTACGCGTATAATATAAAGTAAAAGAATTTTAAGAAAGTAGCCAATTAATGTGAATATTATAAAAATAAAGAAACACTAAAAAAGTGTCACTTGGTGTAACTGTTTCTGAATAAAACTTGACAACTGGAATTCTAGTGTAATTGTATTAGTATTCTGAAAGTAACCTGCAAAGATTAAGAATATAAAGTATGCAAAGTATGAAGATAAGAGAAGTGAAGGAGGGTAAAGATTGTATCGTAGTGCAAAGAAAACTGTTATTGTTTTGAGCCCAGTTTATCCACCTTCTGTTATTTATGTGATTTACGTATCTTGTTCAACTTTATTGTTTATCTGCTTTTATGTTTACCTTTATCTACTTATCTTACTTTACTTAGGTTTATTCTTATTCTATTTTTATTTTTACACAAACATGTCAAACATCATCCGACATGAAAAAATGGGAAAAGATATAGTCACAGGAAAAAAAGAAACCCCATCTATTTATGGTTATAACAATTATAGCTAACAAAGAACCATCATTTGAGTTATACTTTTGTCATAATTTTTCAACAAGCTTTAGTAACCACATTATTTGTGTTACCTAGAATATATCTGACAGCAGCAAATGTAACCAAACCTTCATTTTTTTTAATCTGAAAAAAAAAACAGTTTGAAAGAAGCAAGATTATATTATGAAAAAGTGGGTTTTTTTTTAAAAGGCAATATCATAAATGTTTATTGATTTCTTTGTAAACTTGAGAGGATATTATTGTACGTCTTGATTTTGGAGAATTATCGTCTAGTGCTAAAACTAATATATGGACATTGCCTATTATAGGAGAAAATCAGTTAATAGATGAATATACATATACAATCTGTCTTTCTTTCTTACTGGTGGCTGTGCTTATCAGATTGGCAGAGTGAGCAGTGAACCTTAGGACCCTTATTAGGAAATGGATTAAACATCTTGTAAATATAAAAGTTGTGAAGAACAATAATTATGAAAAAAAAAAGAATGGCTCGTCTTTTATGCAAATTTATTTGATATAACGATTGAACAAAATGTTGTTAAATCCTTATACAAAACAAAGGTCCATTTAGGTGGTCAATTGAATTCTTCCCTTTTGTTGCCAGCTGTAATTTTTTGCGTAAAGAATTCAGAGTGCCAAGAGAAAAAATCGTTACAATTTTTTCCCGCCCCCCTCCTCAAACAGTAAAAAGGCTAATAGGCATGATGACACCAAATTGTTATCAACAAGCCAATGAAATACGCAAATACACAATGAATTAATTAACTACGCCCCAATCTTCTGCGTTTTTTGTAATTTGATTTTTCTTTTTCTCGATATACTTTTCACTTTTTTTTTAGAACAAAAAATGGCTTATCCCGGAAGTTACGGTACTCATGGCTATGGTCAACCACCTCAACAAGACCAATACGGTCAACAACAACAATATGGACAATACGGTCAACCTCCTCCTCCTCCTCAACAATATGGTCAATATGGTCAACCTCCTCAACAACCACAATATGGTCAACCTCCTCCACAACAATACGGTTACCCTTCTCCTCAGCCAGGTTATGGTGGTTATCCTCCTGCGCCTCAAGGTTATGACCAACCTCAAGGCTTTGGTGGTTATGGTGCACCTCCTGGTTACCCTCCACCTCAACCTTATGGTCAACCACCTCAACAAAACTATGGTGACTACCCACCTCCTCCTTCTGATGATGTAAGTGTTTATCTTTCTCTGTAGCCTGATGAGCGAATAAGCTAAAATAAAAAGCCATCTTGTCTTGTAGCATCAACGTTCTCAACATTCCATCCAACCTCCTTCATATGTAGGACCTGATCCCGTATTCCAACCTGAGGACCCTAACATGAACCAAGCTAATTACCCTCAGCCACCTAACACTTCTCATAACCAAGGACCTCATCCTGGTAAGGCGTATTTTATTTAGTTTTTACTTTGGTTTACTGATTTTTTTTTTTTTTATTTATGATGATATATTAGTACCTTATGGACAACACCCTAATGAAGATGCTAGTAACGTGATTATGCACGTTAATCCTACCATGAAGGACCAAAGTCCACCCAATTTCCAACTTTCCAACTGTAAGTAGGATATAGGATATAGATTGAAGATTCAAAATGTTGATGTGTAACGTGTACTATACATAGGTCAAGGAAGAAAGAGAGCATTATTGATTGGTATCAACTACATTGGTACTGATAATGCATTAAATGGATGTATTAATGACGTTCACAATATTCAAGAGTTTTTGATTACACTTTATAACTTTAAGCCAGAAGATATGGTTATTTTAACAGATGATCAAACCGATAGCAAGTTTCTTCCTACGAAACAAAATATCCTTAGTGCAATGCAATGGCTTGTAAATGATGCTCAAGCAAACGATTCTTACTTTTTCCATTTCAGTGGTCACGGCGGTAGAGTAAAGGATACCAATGGTGATGAAGATGATGGATATGATGAAACTATTTATCCTATGGATCATGATAATTATGAAGGAGAAAGTGGACAAATTGTAGATGATGAAATGCATGATATTATGGTTCGTCCTTTACCTGCTGGAGCTCGTTTAACTTGTATCTTTGACAGTTGTCATTCAGGTACTGCTATTGATTTACCTTATGTATATTCTACTTCGGGTAATGTCAAGGAAGATAGTATCTTTAAAGATGCTGGCTCTAGTTTATTAACTGCTGGTCTTGCTTATGCTAGCGGTAATCGATCTGGTGCTTTATCCTCTCTTATGGGTTTCGGTAAAAGTTTGATCAGTAGAAAAAGTGTTGATGAACGTATAAAGAAATTCAAGAGCTCTGAAGCAGATGTGATCATGTTCTCTGGTTGTAAAGATACCCAAACCTCCGCTGATGCTATGGAGAATGGTAAATCTACTGGCGCCATGTCATATGCATTTACTACTGTATTACGCCAAAATAGAAACTTGACTTATCTTCAATTACTTAATGCTGTTCGTGATATCTTGAAGGAAAAGTACTCACAACGTCCTCAAATGTCTTCTTCTCATCCTATTGATGTTAATCTTATGTTTATTATTTAAATTTTATTCTTTCTGCTTATGGCATTTTTAACAGTAATATGTATATCATCTAATCCAATCAGAACCCCTTAAATAATGATCAATAAAAAGCATCTTTAGCGTACCTAACTCCATGTAATAATGCAATAAGTCGGACTTATTCAGCTATTGACTTGATATAACCATAAGCAAAGTAAGGTACTGCAGATTTATAGCATTCATACAGACAATGGCGTAAAAAAAATACCAATTCATATCAACTTGTGAATAAATGCAACAAGCCACAAAATAAGCTGTCACAAAGACACGGCAATTCAACTAAAAAAAAAAGTTGTCTGTTTGACACACTCTTTCTTAATTATATAAAATAAAATAAAAAATAAAAATGGCACCTGCAATTAAACAAGAAGAAGACGCATCTGCCACTGTTGCTCAACAAGAACAAATGGATATTGACGAAACTTCTGAAGTTGAAGAACAAGAGGAAGACGAAGAGAATTCCGATGAAGAAATGGAGGAAGAGCCTGACTTGGTTGTCAGCGCTGATAAAGTTGAAATTGTAAGAGAGAGAGAGAGAGAGAAAGAAAATGATACATGTTAATTCAAGAGTTCATTGTATTAACTGTATTTATAGGTCGGTACTCACGCTGACCCTACCGCCATGACATTCTGTTTCAAAGAAGAAGATCACACTCTCGGTAACTCTTTAAGACATATCATTAACAAAAAGTAAGTTACTTTAAAAGTGTATTGGGAGGAAAAAATAGTATTGACATTTATTGTTCTAATAGTCGCGAAGTTGACTTCTGTGGTTATTCTATTCCTCACCCTTCCGAAGCTAAAATGAATGTTCGTATTCAAACCTCAGGTAAGAAATTTAATTTTGGAATATTGTGTGTATGACCAAAATATTAATATATTTATATTGGGATTTAGATAAGACAACAGCAGTCGATGCTTTGAAGACAGGTCTTAGCGATTTACTCGCTTTAGTTTCTCATGTTCGCGACACCTATGCTGAAGATTTAGCAAAGAAGGAGTATGTCGAATTTGAAGAAATTGCATAGAAAAAAAAAAGCTCATTTTAAAATTAGAAGCAAATGAAAATACGCATAACATCCATCTATCTCTCTCTCTTTTTTTTTTTTCCTTATTTAAATACTACACAATAAACGCTTAAAAAACATATCAGAAAAAAAAAATATTAAGCAGTGACTTTGGTTTAATTTCAACATTTGGAAAGTGAATTGGCCAATGATAGACTGCAAACAAAATAAGTAATATTATTACTTTTAAAGCGATTCTCTCTATCCTTTCTTTTTCTTTTTGATATACACATAAAGAAGCGATGAAGAAACCCATTTCATTTTTATTGGCGTTTATTCAGCTATTTTTTATTGGACTTGTATCAGCACAAGATGCCAAGAAGGAGAAACTTATTTCTCTTCAAGATAGTAATACAGGTCTCATCAAGTTAAATTCAAACAGTTATGAACGATTCACCGAGGGAAAGCGTAATTATGGTCTTGTTGTCTTATTGACCGCTCTCGATTCTCAATTCAATTGTGTTCCTTGTCGGTAAGTCGAAAATATAGAATGAAAAACGCGCGTTTTATTTTTTTTAACACAAAAAGTTATTTACAGTGAATTTGACCCTGAATATAATTTGGTAGCAAAAAGTTTCCAAAAGAACAAAGATAGTAAGAATCTCTTTTTTGGTCATTTGGACTTTAAAGATGGTCAAGCTGTTTATCAAAAGGTACAACTTTTTTTTTTTTTTTCTTATGAAATACAATGTTTTGACTTATTTTATAAATATATAGCTCAAAATTATGTCTGCACCCAACGTATTTTATTTCCCTCCTCAACAAGCAGGTGAACATAAAGAATTTGTTAAATACGATTTAGCTAGAAGGTTAGAAAAAAAAAAAAAAAAGGGACATACAGTATCGAGAAAATATAATGAATTAATGTATGTAAAAATATTACTTAGTGGATTTTCAGCAGAAAGTTTGGCCGAGTTCCTTACTAAACAATCAGGTTATAAAGTACCCGTTTCTCGTCCTCTCAATTATCTTAAACTCGCCACCAAAGTCTTTTTGGTCGTTGGAGCAGCAGCAATTCTTAAGCTTTTATATCGTCATTTTGGATTTATTATCAATCACAAGACAACTTGGACCATTTTGTCCATCTTGATTGTTTTAACCATGACTTCAGGTTATATGTGGAATCGTATTCGTACTCCACCTTTTCTTATGCCCGGCAAGAATGGAGAAGTTAACTATATCGCTTCAGGGTAAGTTTTATTGGGGAGGACTTAAGATGGATAATAAATGTAATAACTTGAACATGAATTTAGTTTCTCTTCTCAACTTGGTGTCGAATCACAAATCATTGCCAGTGTTTGTAAGTAAATTTATTATACATATAAAAAAAAAAGAACGCTTACTAAGAAATATGAATAGATGGTGTACTTGGTTTCTCTATACTTGCTTTAATTAAGTCTGTACCTCAATTAGATCAAACCAGCCAAAGACTTGGTGTTTATATTTGGATGGCATGTATTATCTTTATCTTTAGTTGTTTGTTGGCAATTTTTAGAATTAAGAATGGAGGGTATCCATTTAAACTTTTGCTTTAAGTAAAAAAAGTTTCTCTTTTTTTTATATTATATTTATTTTTTATTATGTTGAATTGTGGTATTTTTACAAAAAAATAATATTAAATTTACAAGTTTTTACTCTTCGTCTTCATCCTCTTCTTCATCACTTTCTTCAAAATCAAAATCTTCTTCTTCCTTTTTGGCTTCAATATCAGTAACATCATCACCTCTTTCTAATTTACGCAAATAACTTCTTCTTTGACGAAGTGTCATTCTATCCAACATACGCTCTCTTTCTTGTGCCTCTCTCATTTCTTCAGCATTAGATTTAAATTCATCCTTACTAAAAAAATATATATATATATATATATATATATAAATTAGTATCCTCAGTTTCAATTACTTTGATGATGAGTAAGGTATACTTACGTATTAATAATATCTTTAGATTCTAAACATTTAGCACAAACACCCTTGCTACGAGCACAGTTATCACAGAGAACATGGTATGCTTCTTTAATACATTTTTCCTCACAACCAGTACTAATATATTATGTCAGTAACCAAAGAGACAAAAAAAAATATGATTTTTCACAAACTAAATTATCTTACCATTTCTTGACAGTGGTCAAAGGCTTA
Organism: Pilaira anomala; assembly: GCA_025716855.1. Lineage (NCBI taxonomy): Eukaryota > Fungi > Mucoromycota > Mucoromycetes > Mucorales > Mucoraceae > Pilaira > Pilaira anomala. The sequence goes on from JAIXMQ010000089.1 coordinate 38,137, forward strand.
TACTTCTTATACTTCTTACGCCACAAGATGACATCAGTACAACGTTGACAAAGACCATAAACTGGTAAACTGGCGATCTGTAAAGACTTTTTGGAGTTCTTATTGGCCTTCCAACTGGTTGTATTTTGATGAGCTTGGCCCTTCTTGGAGGTATTACCTTTACGGCTTGACCCCTTATTTTCGTAAGTTGACATGCAAAGTTGATCCGCAAAAAGTATAACAACCTTTTTAACAAATAAAAAAAAAATATAGCCTTAAATAAGAAAAAAAAAAAAAAAAAAAAAAAAAAGACGGTGTGACTCTATTATAAACAAGTCCATTTATTTTATTTTTCTTCATCTGCCAAAATGATCTCTTGTTCTAATGGAGAAAAGATATCAATACCAGCTTCTAATGAATCAATCAAAATGTTTAAACGAGGTCCACTCAAGTTGGGTTCCTGCTATAAGTTAGTACTGGATCGTTTTACCAAGACTTGTTCGTTATCGTATCTTTACCTGTCTAATTATATCTAAATCGGTACCAAAGGCTTGAGTTACTTTGGTCATGTATAAATCTCGGAATCGTTTTGCTGTACTCTTTTGCTCTAATGTTTCTGGTACATTTGGTTCATCTTCCTCCATTTTATCATCATCTTCCTCTCTATCTGCCTCTAATTCTGCCTCTTGTACTTCTGCTTCTGCTTCTGCTTCTTGATCATCATCTTCTTCTTCCTCTTCTTCTTCTTCTTCCTCCTCTTCTTCTTCCTCTTCCTCTTCTTCGGATTCATCATTTATGTGGTTCATCATATCATCTAAAACTGAAGGATCCATTTCTTCGTCGAGATTATCAAACAACCCTTCTTCAACTATGTAACGTTGTTAATATTACTTTAATAACTAGATCGATCTCGTTCTTAGTTTACCTTGATCTTCTACAATCTATGAAAAAGGAAAGGAATTGAGTACGATCACGTCAAATACGAGGTTGTTTAGTTTTACCTTTTCTGTCTTCGCGACTTTAGTAGGTTTAGGCTGTATTTTAGTAGCTGCACTTCTCTTTTTACTAATGTTGACCATTTTATTATATTTGTGTATTGTGTTGGTTTTTTGGTAAAAAAAAAAAAAAAATAATAAAAAGAAACAGCAAAAAAAAATATATATATTTTTATTTAAATTACAAGATTTTCATCAGCCCAAAGTTTAAAGGTACGATCATAACCTGAAGAAGCAATAAACTTGTTATCTATTTACAATAAAGAATTTTAGTTATAAAAAAAAAAAAAAAAAAAAAAGATCATGTATATTCATTAATAAATCACGAACCATCAGATATGTCTAAGCCCATTACTTTTCCTTCATGTCCATCTAAACTCTTGATTAATCTAAAATCATCACCAGACCATATTTTAACACAACCATCATATCCAGAAGTAGCAAGGTAAAGACCAGCAATATTATGTGGGTCAGACGCGCTATTATTGTTGGTACCAGGCACACCTTTACTATACTTTACATCTGACACAAGCGATTGATGAGCAGAAATCGTATATAAATTTGCAAGATTACGCATATCCCAAATTTTGACAGAATGATCTGCACTAGCAGTAGCTAATTGATAGCCATTAGGTGACCAATCAATACCTAAAATATCCTTGACATGTCCTTCTAATGTCATAGTGGATCTTCCAGTTCTTAAATCCCACACTCTACCAACAGCATCTAAACCACCTGTAGCAACTAAACTACCATCACACTGAAATGCAATCGAATATACTTCTCTAGCATGACCTTCTTGCAATAACAATTCTTGTGTTGTATTCACATCCCATAAACGCCATGTACCATCAAAACTAGCACTACCTAAATATTTACCAGAAGGATGAAATCCAATACGAGCCACACGTCTTGCATGACCTGATAAGGTGGCTATAGGTGTACTCTTTTCTAAATTCCATAATTGAATTAACCCATCTCCACCACCAGTAGCTAAATTAAGTGCACTTGGAGCTTGTGAAATAGTTGCTTCTGGATGAAATGCGATACCGCCCACTTTATCATTGTGTCCCTTCAAAGTTAATTTATGTTCGCAGTCAGGAACTGACCATACTTTACATAGGCCAGACCATGATCCTGTCACTAATAATTTAGAGTCTGGACTGAAAGCACATTGAGCAATCGGTCGATCATCGGCAATTTGTGAAGACCAGTTGGTATATTTCTTGAGCTTTGAATGAAGCTCTTGTCGACTGGCTTTTAGTAAAGGAAGTGTGATTTTATGTTCTTCTTTTTGTCGTTCATTACGTTGTTTAGCTCTACCCAAGGAATAAGTCGTGATCCATTTTCTAGCTTCTAAAAGTTCTTGGGATCCAGGTGTAAAAAATTCCTCGTCCTCTTCCTAAAAAAACGTAATATAGCTTCTGTTAGATCTACAAAACAAAAAAAAACAAGAAACAGAAATAGTATTCTAATCTAACCTCTTCTCCTTCTCCTTCGGCTGATTCCTCTTCACTTTCAATTTCACGTCCTTGGTTTTTGGACAATAAGTATCGAAGACGATCACGACGATCGCCAGGCTAAAAAAAAAAAAAATAGAAATGAGTTTAAGCTTTCAAATAAAATCTATATAACTTACACCTTCACCGAAAAGACATTGTGGTTCACCAATATCTCGAAGTCTTTGTCTAACACGTTTATCGTCAGTTGGTACAGCAAGTTGAAAAGCTCTCTTTCTTCTTTCAAATTCGGCTAATACTTGTTTATCTGCTTCACCTGCATTAATAGAATAAGCAGGTTCCATACTCTCATCTACAAAAGTCCTTTTTTTGTCAATACGTTATAATATGGTCGTGTTTCTTATTTATTTTTTACCTAAGGCATCAAGGTCAACACCACCATTAGAACTAGCAGCCTCTTCTGTGCGAGCTCTTTTGACTGACTCTTGACCTTCTAAGGAACCAAAATGAACACGAGGTTTAGAAGTTAATCTAGCTATTTGAGAGTCGTCGTGATCCATAGCTATTGTTTTTGGTTAATAAAAAAGAGAGAGAGAGAAAAAAAAAATGGCATGGAAAATTAATTTTTTTAAAAAATACTGGAGGTATTTCGTGACTAGATGTTCATTGCATTTCTCGCTAGCAACTATTTGTATGTACACACGTTATAAAATGTATTGTGCTGAATTCCTTCAACTAGTTCCTTTTCTTTCCAGTACATTTGGCATATCTGCACTGATTTTTTTTTTAAAAAAAACCAATTTAATTCTATTATATATGTATTCTTTCCATCGTATATTACACGCTTTTTTTATAATAAAGATTTAACTAAAATCACGCTTATGACAAAGAACACACTTCGTTGACAAATAAAGCCACTTTTTTCTCTTCAGGTATAGGACAAGAAGGCCCTTTACAAGCTAAAAACTTTAAATCGTGGTACACCCAAACAATAAACTTTTGGTGTACCTGTCTCACTAGACGGATGTAAATATTTACCTCGTAAATAAGAACCGATTATAAAGTGGTCTATTTTTTTTTCTAAAATAGAATAAGAGTACAAAACGAATGTTATCTTGTTACATGTATGCGTCGAGAGAGGATTGGATAAAGTTATGATGGCTTATTTTTCTCTCATATGACATGTCATAACAATATGAAACCATCTGGGATGAATACACGTTTTTATTGTGCAGAAATTATGTATCGTTTCATTTGTCCTTTTATAGATTAACCATACTATATAGACCCTTCACATTTGACTTTTTTTTTTTTTTTCTTTATCCATTTTTTGTTTTGTTCTTTTGGAAAAGAAGGCGATATGGTCGCTGCTACAGCTAAAAAAGATGATTCAACAAAGACTAAAAGAAAATCAGTAAAATCAGATACCTTTAAAAAGTATTCACAAGATACAACGGATGGTTTTGATGATGATATTGATGAAATTAAAAAGGTAAAATTGATATATAAAAGAAAAAAAAGACGCGATCTAATATTTGATTATATATATATATTAGAAATTGAAATATCAGGTTGTGGATACTTATCTCGAACTAAAGCACCAAATTGCCTCTATTTCTGTCACTGTCATGTCGTTTTTTACGACATTCTATATGATTTGGTTCCCTGCCCATGTTGTGTAAAGTATATATTTAATATCGCGTTATGTGTATCAACTAACTTGAATATATATATATATATATATATAAAGGTTTGACGAAGTTCATTTCGGAAAATTCACGTCTTATTATATTCAAAGACTCTTTTTCTTTGATGTACATCCACCTTTAGCAAAACTTATGTTTGCAGCAGTAGGTTACTTGGCTGGGTTTAATGGTGATTACAAGTTTACAGAAATTGGTGAAAGTTATGCTGATAATAATGTACCTTATATTTGTCTTCGTGCTTTACCTGCCTCTTTACATGTCCTTAGTGTTCTCCTTGTATATAATATTATGAAGGAATCTGGTAGTTCTGTCCTTACCTGTTTTTTAACTGCCACTTTGTATTTATTGGGTTAGATATTTGTTTTATTTTTTTAAACATTGAATTTTCGTTTATTGATTTTTCTTTTTATATACAGATAATGCTTTTATTAGTCAACATAGATTAATTCTCTTGGATAGTTTCTTGATTTTCTTTATGCTTACTACAGTTTATGCATATATCCGGTTCCGTAAATTTCGACACGTGTAAGATATTATGTATAGTTTCTTTTTTTAAAAAAAAAATAACTTGTGCTCATTTTAAACTCTTCAAAAAAAAAAAAAAAAAAAAAAATAGACCTTTTACTGGTTCATGGTGGACATGGATGAGTATGACGGGTGTTTGTATGGCACTTACACTTAGGTAAATTGAAAATGAATACTAAACTATTTTCAATTATTAACTTTTTACCATAGCGTTAAAATGATTGGATTATTTGTGGTAGCAACAGTTGGAATTGCAGTGCTTATGGATCTTTGGGAACTATTAGACACTAAATATCAATTGACAAATGTAAGTCTCTTTTAAAAAAAAAAAAAAAAAAAAAAAAAAGTTGGAAAAAAAAAAAGTTTTACTAAAAATCAAACTATGTAGAAAACTCTTGCGCAACATTTCTTTGCTCGTGTTATTGGCCTTATTCTTGTACCTGCTATTGTTTACATGTTTTGGTTCTATATTCATTTTGCAATCTTGAACATTTCTGGACCAGGAGATGCATATATGAGCACAAAGTTTCAAAGTACTTTGTCAAATAATCCCCTCTCATTACATTCACTAGGTAAAACAATTTTTTGTAAAATATTTAAATATGTAATGTACTCATACATTGTACTTTAGATATTATGTATAATCAATCAGTAAGATTCCAACATAAAAAGACCTCTGCTTTCCTTCATTCTTACCATTTGAATTATCCGCCTGCTTATGAGGACGGTCGCTTCAGTTCACAAGGTAAAAAAAAAAGAATAAAAAAACTGCTCAAGTTAAAAAAATATGAAACTCTAATATATACATATATATATAACAGGTCCACAGGTTGTCGGAAATTTGGCTCCCGATATTAATAGTTACTGGCGTATCTTACCTGGTGGATTCTCATCTGATGATAATGCAAAACAATATGTTCAACATAATGATATTATTCGGTTAGAGCATATTGCTACTGGTAAACTTTTAATGACACACGATGTCGCAGCTCCTTGGACACCGACCAACCATGAGATGACAACGACCAATGATCCTGTCATGCACGAATATACTTTATTTAGACTGGTATTGAGTGATCTCACTTCAGGACCTATTTGGTCGACATTTAGTAAACCTCTTAATTTGGTGCATGTCAAGAGTAATGTAGATGTGCTTTGTACTACCCTCAATCTTCCAGAATGGGGACAATTTCATTTAGAGATCAATGGTAAAAAAAATGGGCCCGATAAAGCCAATCAATGGGTTGCAACTGACATTTTAGGATTTAATGGTAATTTCTCTATTTTGTAAATCTTGCAAATACATTGTTTTTAATTTTTTTTTTTTTAAAAAAAAAAAAGCTGTTGAAGTCAATAAGAAAAAACAGAGAACACCTGAAAAAATGAGCTTCTTTGCCAAGTTTGTAGAGTATCAAAAAGCAATGATTATACAGAATAATAATTTGGTGGATTCTCATCCGTATCAATCAGGACCACTCTCTTGGCCATTGATGATCCGTGGAGTAAATTATTGGACTGATCTCATTAACAAGAATCAAATTTATATGACTGGAAACGTAGCAGGTTGGTGGGGTGGATTAGTTTGTATTTTCATTTTCTGTGGAATGACCGTACTTGATATGGGTTTACGTAAAAGAGGCTTTCGCTTATTCAGAGAAAGTAAGTTAACAAGAAGAAAAAAAAAAAAAAAAAAAAAAAGTTTAGAAAAATTACTCATGTCTCCATTTTGATATAGCATACCGAACAAGATTAAACAGAACAGGTGGTTTCTTCTTACTTCTTTGGGTGATGCACTATTTCCCTTTCTTCTTGATGCGTCGCTCTTTATTCTTACATCATTATTTACCTGCTATGGCATGTAATTATCTATTGATCGGCAGTGTATTTGAGTATTTTTTTATCCATGGAGTGAATTCACCCATTTCCAATCAGCCTAATAACAAAAGGTTCATTACGGATAAAACAAAAGTTACTTTGAAGAGTTACATAGCTGCAGCCATTATTTTAGGTATGCAGTTTACAGTCTACTTGTTTTTATCGCCCATGACATATGGTACTCCCGCCATGTCTGTTGAAGAAGCTACAAGACGTAAAGTTTTAAAGACTTGGGATATTCAATTTGGTAAATATATAAATTTTTTTTTTATTTCAACCTTTTTTTTTTATTAACAGTTTCTTTGATATAGCCAATCATGCCTAAAAAGAGAGAGAGTCGGTGATGATGTATATTATTATTTCTTTTGCGCAAATCAAATAAAGTTTTTTTTTTTTTTTTTTTTTTTTTTTTGTTTATCACCCCTTTTTGTTTATCACCCCCTTTTTTTTTGTTAACCCCTTTTTTTTTAATTAACTACGTGCGTTTCATATCAAAAAAAAAAAAAATATGTATATATAATAAAGCTATCTTTTGAATTAATATATTCTTTCTTTCTTTCTTTCTTTCTAACTCTTCTTTTTTAAAAAAATGACCGGTGGACCCTCAGAACATCAACAAGCTATTCGGTATCTTAAATTTAAAGTCTTACTTAATGCGATTCTTGAAGAAGATGAAGAAGATGATGGAAGAACATTAGAATTGTTAGCTTTAATCCTTGATAACAGATATTTCAATGCTAGAGGTAACGTTCCCAAAATTGATATACCTTGGAAACTTGACTTGCTTCAAGCTTTGGATGACAATAATGTTAGACAACAAGAGATTAGAATGAGCCTTGAATCATTCAACAAGTTGTACGATATAACTACCGTACATCCTATTTACTCTGAACATGAAAATAGAAGACGAACGGATGTAAGAATCCAAATGATGGTTGCTTTAGAGAGACTCGGCTGCTATGGTAATGGTGTTTCCGTTGGAAGACTTTCAAGATCAGCAGGTGTCAGTGGTAAGATAAAAAAAAAAAAAAAAGATAGAAAGATAAAGCTTTATTTAACTAAAATAATTGGATATAGAAGGATCAGTGGTAAACTTTACCAACAGATTCATTGTGGCTATTGTGTCAACTATGGAAAGAAAGTATGTCTCTTGGCCTAGTAGCAGACAAAAGGCACTCATCAAAAATGATGTTGAAAAGTCGCATGGCTTTCCTTCTTGTATTGGATTTGTTGATGGATCGTTAATCCCTTTGGCATATAATACCCCTCCTCGTTGGAGCCACCAAGACTTCTATACCCGTAAGTCTTGCTATGCAGTTGCTGCTATGGTTGTATGTGATCATAAGAAACGCATCACACATTTACTTTCTGGATATGCTGCTGGTTCTGCCGCACGATGCACGACGGGTTTTCAGAGGTAGTCAGCTGGCTGAATTTCCGGGCCGCCGCTACTTTCAAAATGGTGAATACCTTTTGGCAGACTCGGCATATCCTGCCAGCTTCAATCTTGTACCGGTCTTGAAGAAGCCAAGAAACGGGCAATTGACCAAAGATGAGAGGACATTCAATTACTTGCACGCTTCTCTCAGGGTCAATGTTGAAAATTGTATTGTTGGCATATGGAAATCTCGATTTCAAAGCTTGAGGGGACTGCCAATGCCGGTAAGAAACCGAGATGATATAAAGCATATCAATTATTGGATCAAGACTTGTGCTATCATTCACAATTTTCTCATTGACGACAATGACGACGATATTGATGAAAGTTGGTACAGAATCGCTGATGAGGATTTACCCTCAGTTGTACGAGAAGAGGCTCTGGAAGAAGAGAGAGTAGCGTTTATAGATGAAAATAGGCCTCTTCTTGCTGCACGTAATGGTCAGGAAAAAAGAGCCATTGTAAAACGTATAGTTTTATCTAAACATTAAAATAAAGTTTTTTTATCTTAAGTTTTATAAGTGTCTTAATTATCTATCAGAATTCTTATTACTCTCATTGGCTGTATTTTAAAATCCGCTTCAGCAAATTGCTATAAGTATAAGTTTTTTGGTTTGAAACCCACTAATTTGTTGATTCTAGAACGCGAAAAAAGAAAGTTACAAGTTTTGAATGCTACCGGCAGAAGATTTGATGTCCTTATTAAATACATAATAAGAAGAGATTACATTGTGCTCAACATCATTTGTGGATGACTGCACCAGTCCAACCTGACGTGTACTGAATTTTTTAGTATTTTAAGTACTACTGAAAACTTCAGTAATTAAATTTCTAATCTTCAGGGTACATTGTAACTCATATATACCGAATTTTAGGTGTAACTGTTCAATGTATATGTACACTGAAGATAGCATTTTATTTTCTTCTAGTGGCCATAGTGTGTACAGATGGTAGGTGCAAACGCAAAGATCGTGTGTGATCATCATGCCAAAAAATATATTACGCTAACAGCTTTTCTGTAACTTAGGCTATAAATAAAGCAACGGAGTCTTCGGGCGATAAAATATCCTGGGATGGTGGCAGTAGTTGCATTGTCAGTCAGTCAAAGACAAATTTCTTGTTCTACTTGGCTTCTGTATGTGAAGTGAAAGCAGATTATATGAAAAACAATACTGTTGATACACATCTAGATTTACTCAGGTTATGCATATATTCGGCAGGGATTACTATTGACAATGAAGATGTGGAGAATGTTGTCTTATTGCAAGCAACAGTTGGTAAATTTATAGTATTTTGTTACTTGCTATTTTGCAAAATATATTTACAACAAATATATTATTTTCCATGATATAATAGGGACACCCGTGTGATTGTATATCTGTACCAACAACATGATGGTGGTTTTTTATTCTGCCTTTGACTGTCAGCGATCTTTTTCTATTCTATTTATACCCTATTGAGTCTTGACACTTAAAAAATTGTGGTCTGATCGGTGTGGGATGAATGAAATTGTCTAATAAATTTAAAATGAAGTAAAGAAAAAAAAAAGTCGTCTTAGCCCATATATCTCAATGACTTTGAAATAGTCTCACGTCGGTTTAATCTCGTCTTAGTGTTGCATTAGTTTTTCCCAGCCCTTCTGGAGGAAACGTATGACGATTTCTTAAATTGTCTTTGTAAATTCTCGTTTAATTCAAAGAACATCTCGCCAAAAAAAAAAAAAAAAACTGTCGTCCCACGATTTCTCCTTGCTCATTATAAATGTTGTCTTGTCCATCTTCATAAAAAATGTGCTCATTGTTAGAAAATGTTTTTAGTAGAAAAAAAAAATAACAAAATTCAGTAACGAAGAAAAAGGGTAACTTAACCGCCTAAATTTAATTTACTTGTTGGCAATATGGACAAAATATTCTTGAAGCATGTGACATTTATTTTCAATTTCCGCCAATTATTTTTGCTGTTGCCTTTCGGTTAATCATTTTTAATAATTATTTTTGTGAAAACGCCAATTTCCCAATGTAGGTTTGACTGTAACACGAAGAAAAATTAAAGAAAAAAAGAGAGCTTTTTTTTTTTTAAGTACCCGCTATTAAATCCGAAAACAAAGATAAGTTTTAGAACCGCCAATCTATAAAAAACATGATCCTGTCAATTTTTTTTTTTTTTAAAAAAAAGGGGTATGAATGAAATAGAGTTTTTTTTTTGTACAAAAAGGCGTAAAAAAAAAAAAAAAAAAAGAAGTAACCATTTACTGTTTCTGGCTACACGAAAATAACAACAAATAACATATAATAAATAAATAACAAAAGTGAATCACCCAAAAAAAAAAAAAAAGGGACACTAAAAAAAGCAACAAAAAGATATACATAACGTATTTAAATAATTGATTGCTGAACTTATGTCATTGGTAGAAAGATCAATCTTTTGGGAAAAAAAAAGCTTAAACCAAGATCTTTTTTTTTTTTTTTACAAGCTTTACCGAATAAAGAACAATCCATTGGTGACAAACAAACAGCTTCAATGTTTATTTTTTTTTTTAAAATAGACATCAATCTTTATAAATTTATACGGAAAAAAGAAAGAGGGAGGGAGAGAGAGGGAGAAAAAAAAAAGAAAGAAAAAAAACATTTGCATTTCAAAAAAAAAAAAAAAAAGGTACTGATCTTCCTCTCGCAAATGAATATTTAGGAATTGTGATGGGTGTGTGCACGTCATTTAATATAATATATAAGTATGTGTGTGTGTGTGTGTGTGTGCACAATGTAACACACTTTTTTGGCTTGAAAGCAACGAAATTCAAAATACGATAGTGATGTTATCATTATTATATTCACAGAGGGTATGAACCTTGTTTTTGATTTTATAAATGTACGGGCCATTTTTTTTTTTTTTTTTTTTAAAGGGTACTGGTACTTTATTTTGATCATATGACGCAGTTACTGTGTTCAGACTTGTCTAATTCTTTTCTTTTTTTTTTTTTCTGTCCTCTCTCTGTCTCACTCACTCATACAACTCACTGTCTCTTTTTTATTCTTTTTCTCTGTTGTTCCTTTTTAATTGTATAGGAGAGAGAGTGACAAAAAAAAAAAAAAAAAAAAAAGAGGGCCTCTTTTTCCGTCAATTAAAGTTTAGATTTTATATACACCGAACTAATAAAGGGGGTGAAGAAAAAAAAAAAAAAAGGATATAGATCAAAAATTTGGATTCTTATGGTCATACAAAGATATGGGACTTTATACGTTACCTATTTTTTTTTTTTTTTTTTAAAAAAAATAAAATTTATTTATTCAGTGATATAAAATAATCACAGAATGTATCAAATTATAAAAAAAGGATATATTTAATAGAAAAATCAAAAATGAATTGAGTTCAATCAAATTGAATTAAACGATAATGCAATCAACCCGAGAAAAAAAAAAAAGGTTGGGAACGGACTCTGGATTTCGGTATCTTTATTTTTTTTTTTTTTTTTTTTCAAGGTCCATTTTGGTTGCTACACAACGTTGATAGAGATTTTTGAACATTCGTCCGGAAAGGAGCACGAACGACGACGGTGATGAAAGGTGTGGGAAAATAAAAAATGACAAAAACTCAAATAAAATAGTTTAAAAATTCCAACTCTTTTTTTTTTTTTTCTCTCTCTTTATTTTTTTTTTTCCCTTGTAAATTTTATAGTTTACTAGAAAGTGTTTTTTTTTTAAAAAAAAAAAAAAGGAATTGATTCCGGTCGGATATTGCAGTGAATTCAAACTCCAGGTTTAATGAAAGATCCCTCCTTGTACAAACAGTTGTGATTTAGCGTAGGACAATACAATATCGGTGTATGAGAAAAAAAAAATAAAAGGCTTCTTTTTTAAAAAAGAAAGTGCCTCAGAATCCATTGGTTCAGGTGATTATAGATCGTATTTGACGCGAAGCAACTAATGTAGCACTTTGAAACCCCACACGTTTTTAAAAAGATGCACTTTTTTTTTAATTTTTCTTTGTTTCCTTTCCTCTTTATTCTAAATTATAACTTTTTCTTTTTTTTAAAAAAAAAAAAAAAAAAAAACCCTCTCCCCCACCCACTACACTCACTTTCATTCTTTGAATTAAATCACCCCTTACCAGTCCTTACTACACTTTCCTTTTTCATCAACAAAAAAACAAATATTAAAATGAACAATTGGTCTTCCGAATATCTTCATGATTGCCCTGTTACCCAACAACAACAGCAATACATGCCTAAACTTGAACTTGAGCAACAATCTGGTTTAATGTATCCTGGTAAAAATAGATAGATATATATATAAGAAAGGAAGACATGTATAGATATTAACAGATATAAATAATAAATAGTATCACCTTTTTATGCATCTACCATTATTAACTCCCCATCTGCTTCACCTTTAAGCAGCAGTGGTGTTATCTATGGTGATTCTTTTGTTACCAGTCCTCCTTCATATTCCATCATGCATCCTGGTAGTCCTGATTCATTAATGTCAGGATTATCATCTGGACCTCTTTACCCTCAACATCAACAACAACAACAACAACAAATGTCTCCTCCTCAATTAGTTCAATCTAATTCTAGTTCCACTACTCACAGTAACACTTCTGCTGCTGCTACTGCATATTTGAATGAAACTATCGCAAAGGCTTCAGCATTACCTGAATCCTTTTATCCCGAGTTTCTTCAATATTCTAAAGAATCTTTTGAGCAACCTACTACTCATCGTATTAATAATAAGAAGAGAAATAGATTAGATGAGGAGGATAAGGCCAAGTTTTCTTCTTCTTCTTCTTCTTCCTCTTCTGAAGATGATGAAGAAGACGATCAACGTCCTTCTCGCAAGCAAAAAGTTGAGTAAGTGAATATATATATATATATATATATATTGGTGTTTAACCAAAAACTAACTCATGTTATCATAGACAACAAGAGAATGCTTCCAATGTTACTGAATTGAGACGTCAGATTCATATCCAATCTGAACAAAAGCGTCGTGCTCAAATTAAAGATGGTTTTGAGGATTTACGTACTGAATTGCCTGCTTGTTTAAACAAGAAAATGAGTAAAGTCACCTTGTTGCACCGAAGTAAGTTCATGTTATATGTATATATACTTTCTTGTGTGTATACTCACAACTCAATTTATAGCTGTTCAACACATCCAACATTTAAAGTCTACTCAAATGACAATATTGGCTGAGCTTGAACGTCTTGTACAGGAAAATGAACAGCTCCGAACGTAAGTAACAAAAAAAAGTGTAACAGAGAAAGTTTTTTTTTTTTTTTTGTACTAAAATAAATTTTTATAGTTTCCAACAAGGTGTATTACAAAAGCAAGCACTTGAAAATATGTATTCTATTGGAAACATTTAAATTTTCACTGTACTTTCTTTTTTTTATTTTATTTTTTTTTACGCAAGCATTATAACCTTTTCATACCCTCTATAGACAGTTTTTATTTTATTTTTTCACTACTCCGCCCTACCTCTCTCCCCCCCCCCCCCCTTTTTCCCTTTACTTGTTTTACTTGTATACCCAAAAAGAACCCAACACCCTTTTATTTTTTACTCCTAACCTTTTTATTTAGACCCAAATTTTTTTTTTTTTCCTATCTAATTGATAAGAAAAGTATGTAGTCTCTTTTTTTTTTTTATTTCTCTTTTTTTTTTTACAAAGAGAAGAAAAAAAAACCAAAAAAGTATGCATATATATTTATGATAAAAATTTTATCTACACACACACACACACACACACAAAACTCTATGCCCTTTTTTTTTTAATAATAAAAAAACACATTTTTTTTTTTCCCTTTAAAACTACGAAATAAATTAGCCACTTTTTTTTTTTTTTTTTTGAATACAATTTTTATTAAAGTGAATACTACAAAAAGGTGGTATAGATAAATATAAAGTAAAAGAGAGAAAAAAAAATAGATTTCTTAAGCAGCAGGAGCAGGAGCGGGAGCAGGATCATTATTACTACCACCGCCAAATTTCACACCCAAAACAATAGCGATAATAATCAAAATGATAATGAAAATAGCAAAACAAATCCATTTCTTACGACGAGTAGCCTTTGCAGACACCTTTGCTTTTTCAATGGAACCAACACCCGTTTCTAAATCATAAACAACTTGTTCAGCATTTTGTTCCACCGTATCCAAGACTCTCTTTTGTGCTTCTAGCATATCATGCATTTCTTCAAACAAGACGGATAATTCCTGTACACTTTTAGCCAATCGAGCAATATCCTGATGACGTTCCTGAACCGCATCTAAAGTATTTTGAGCACCTTGACGTCTATAATCACCTTTCACGGCCTGCATTAATTGTTGAGCAAAGACAGCACCACCACCTTGTTCTGCATCTGAAACAGCTTGTTGAATTTCTTGAGGGGTTGCATTTGGATTGGCAATCTTGATTTGTCTTTCCATTTGTTGACCTTCTGCCTTTTGAAATTCAAGGGCCGTTCGACGATGTTTATCAATCGTTTCCATAAATGTCTTTGTGACAGTGATGAACGCATTCTTTCTCATCTCGAGATCCTTTTGACGAGAATTGGGTTCAATCTCCTTTAATTTTTGCTTTACGTGTGTCATGGTCATTTGTGTATCCTTTGTTAAATTGTCGAGGTCACTTCGAATACGATCGAGTTCATTCGCATCGGCTGTTTGTAACATACTGCTTTGATAGGTTTGCATACGACTGATATTATCATTGATCTTGCTAATATTTTCTCGGATATGTGATACTTGTTCAAGAAATCCTTGAACCGTAGAGATATCTCCTCCTCCTCCTGTAGATAAAAGTGGTCTCATCTCGTATCCTCCATTGCCAGCATTACCTTGACCATCTTGTCTACGTTGTTCTTTCTGAAGGTCTGCAAGTCTATTCACACTCATGGCAGGAAAAAAAAAAGGTGTGTGTTTTTTTAATAAAAAAAAAAAAATACAAAGAAAAAGAAGAAAGAGAAAAAAAAATAAAAAACTTGTGCTAAATAACCTATTTTAAAAAAAAAAAAAAAAAAGGGGGCTGAGCCAATGACATTGGATTTGGGCTTGGCAATATATATTTTTATTTTTATATTATTACTACTACTACACAGTAAATAATTTCTACCAGGCTGTAGTGTATTTTTCTCCTGTCTCTAATAAACCGACAGCTAACTTTAAAGCACTTTCAATATTTTGATTCAAGATGCCCTGTTGTTCTTTTACTTGTTTTTGATTATTTGTCTTGACATCTTCTAATAGTTGTCTTTGCTTGGATTCTGCATTAATAATAATAGGTAATTGTAGTAATACTTTACATATCGTAATCGATAATTGCATACGTCGCCATATACTAAAATATGAAAGTGTTCTTAACTCATGTTGTAATTCGTATAATTTCATCAACTCAAACTGAACCACTTTATAATATTGATGTGTAGCTGTTATAAATTCATCATTAGTTGTCTATACATATATATATATGCTTTTTTTTTTTTTTTTTTTTGTATAGGTACATTGGAATAATTCTCGCATTTTTCGAAATCCTAATTCGATTTGAAGTATGGCATCTTCTGTTATATGCATACCAGGATTGGTTTCGTTTAGAGCGTCTTTTTTTAGTTGTGGTACAAAATAATAGTCAGATGATAAATTATATATATATACATGTAAAAAAACAACAACAACAACAAAAAGGAATAAACCATACACTTCATGTTACAATTACTTACGTATAAATGCCCGCATAGTTTGAAACTCTCCATCCAACATTTCATTAAATAACTAAAGAAAAAAAAGATAGTAAGAATTGTATATAGACATACATAATTGTGATGTTTACTTTACTTGATGTAGTACACGCTGTAAAGTGTCGTTTGGGTTATCATCATCTGTCGAAACAAAAGATGCTGAAGTAGATGCTGTTCCTTTATGTTTTGATACATCATACATTAATTTAGATGTTGGATTACTTAGGGTTTCATATGCTATTGATAATACTATATATATATACAACAACAAAATTAATCTTTTTTTTTTTTTGTCTCTCTAATTGTGTTTTGGCTTTACATTGAAAACTTTCTGTCGCTCGAGGATAAGATGGTACAAACTTATCTGGGTGACATACTCTACTTCTCTAAAAAAAAAATATATATATATATAAAAGAGCTATCAAAAAAAAAATTCTCCTTTTTCTCTCTTTCTCTCTCTCACTCTCTCTTTTTTTTTACTTTGATATAAGCTCTACGAACTTCTTCTGGTCCTGAATCTTTTTTTATACCGAGAACACGATAATAATCTGGTGCTGATAATATTTCATCAACAAATCGAAATTTTTCTTCCTTTTGTTCTGTTGTTGTATTTATAAACGGCATGTTGAAGATTAGAACAAGAGATTAATAAAATAAAAAAATAAAAAAATAAAGTAAATAAGCGAGAGAGAGAGAGAGAGGGGAGAAAATTAAAATAATATTTTATATACACATTAAAAAAAAAGAGGAGATAGTTTATTGCATGTGAAAATTTAAGACGTATCAATAATTATCTTGTGAAGAATTTTTTTTTTTTTTAAGGTTCCATATTGAGAAAAAAACCCCAACTTGGTAGATCTCTTTCACTCTCTCACTCTCTCGCCCTCTCTCTCTCTCTCTATTTACTATAGCACGCACTCACTTGCTGTCTACATAATACACACCAAAGTATCTCTAGAGAGTTGTTTACATATAAAACTTTAAAAAAATGTTATGTACATTTGGTTAACACACAAACAAACAATAAGCAAAAAAAAAAAAAAAAGTAAAGACTCTCTCTAGATTCTATCAAGTGGGTATGAGAATATTCTTTTTAAATTGAAAGGAATGTAGCATGATACTGTCTTTTTATAAATACTTTTTTTTTTTGTGAAAAAGAGAACATACATTCATATGATTTTTTTTTTTTTTTTTAATGCAAACTATCATATGCTTTATTACTAAACTTTTTTTTTTTTCATCTTGTTTATATTAACCGTGCACTTTCTTAATGCGATATAACATTACAATGAACATGTTTTTGTATCTCTCTCTCTCTCTCCAAGAAAAACTGAATAATTGGAATTTCTTCTGTATGTTCCACACTATTCATGCGTATTTATTTAATTGCCCGGTATAATATATATGTTTTAAAAAAAAACAATTAAAAACGTTAAAGAAGATGATACTCTATATACTTGTCTCTCTTATTCGTATTGTAACGAAACCCACAAATAAAAATTCCTTTTCAATCTTATATTTACATATGTGATCGTCACCAATTGACTCCTTTTTTTTTTTTTTTTTTTATGTAACCATGTATCGGATCATAACCTAAAAAAATTTTTTTTTATCAACGGATGAAAAGTGCCGAAGCTAAAAAATTTTTTTTTTTTAGAATACTAGTTCTCCTTTTATTTTATCGCACGTTTGCGCAAATATCGATAAATAAGAATTCAGGAGTTAACATCACGTGATATTTGTTCGCGCGCGCGTGAAGTGACTCACTTTTTGAATACAATGATATTGTATGTATTTTTCAGCAATTTTGAGAAAAGGGTCTCTGGGGATAAAATGATAATAAAATTTAAAGCCAGAATTGAGAAAAAATGTTTTCACTAAAATTGAGGAAAAATATCAGAGATAAATTGAAAAAAAAAAAAAATTGTTTCATAAGATATTTTAAAGATTCTTTTCCATTTGCTCAAAGAATTTAGTAGAATGGCGTATCCATCCCTGGCAGTCCTTTTGAGTTACTACTTTGGAGCATACTTCCATAATCCTCGGTGTTAACATATCCCCAGTGTCAAAAGGGGTTCTCTAATATCCTCAATTTATTTCTGATTTTATCAATTTATCTCTGATATTTTCTCAATTTTAGTGAAAACATTTTTCTCAATTCTGGCTTTAAATTTTATTATCATTTTATCCCAGAGACCTTTTCTCAAAATTGCTGAAAAATACAATAAGTTGGCATATACTATCCTTTTTCCCGTTTTTGTTCAAGATGTATTCTTGCAAGATTCTTATACACCCTTCTCCCTCCTATTACTAAGTAAATATGAATGATATACACTTCTGGAATACATATAATAAACTAAAAGACTTCTTCCTTTTACTTTGTTCAATAACACAGCTCTCCTATAGTAGATGTTCATTCTTTTTATATAACGCCTCAACTTGAGATTCAACTTTCAAACTACTTGAATAACACAACTGCTTTTTTTTTTTCATGTAACTAAATCTTTAATCGATTAGCATTCCTGAGTACATAAAAAAAAAGAGGCTTCATATTACCGACATTATTAAACTGTAAGTGAAAAAGGAAGACTGATGTGTAAAAATTGAATTAAATCACAAAAAAAAAAAAAAAAATAGTTTATTTGTAGAGTGTGGTAAATAACAATTTTTTCAAAATATTAACAGTAAAAAAAAAGAGAAAACTTAGATCTTTTGCATAGCAGCAACATCAACGGATTGAACGTAATCCTCGAATTCAAGAATCTTATCGGATAAATCATCCAAAAGAACCTTATCATCTTCAACAACACAGTTGATTTGGAGCTTCTTGATACCGTAACCGATAGCAACAAGTTGGCTACCACCCCAAATGAGACCGTCCATCTCAATAGACTTGACAGACTTGGTTAATTCGGCCATATCAGTCTCATCATCCCAAGGCTTAACTTCAAGAGTGACAGTGGTCTTGGCAATGGTCTTGGGCTTGTTGGCCTTCTTGGCGTTATATTCGGCAACACGTTGAGCCTTGAGCTTCTCAGCTTCATCATCAACTTCTTCATCATCGGAACCAAAGAGATCAATGTCATCCTCATCTTCCTCGACGGCAGCAGCAGCAGCAGCAGGGGCAGCGGCAGCTTCCCTATTTTTTTTTTTTTAAAAAAAAAAGAGAGTATTTGTTAGTTCCATAAACACAACGCGTTCACAATTAAAAAAAAAAACTTACTTGGTATCCAAACCTTGGACAGCAGCAATGTGTGCGTACCATCTGGCCAAGTGAGGGTAAGCCTCAGCAGAGGGACCTTCAGTCAAGGCAGTGAAAACAGCCTTATCAGCTTCAGAAACATCAGAACTGATTATAAAAAAAAAAAAAAAGTTAATAATCCAATTCAAAAGTGTTTTGCATTTTTTTTTTTTTTTTTTTTTTTTTACCCCTTAACGTAAGAGACGTTTTCAAAGTAGTTGTTGAGGATCTTATAGGCCAAAGGAGCTTCAAGAGTGAAAGACATTTTTTAAAGTAATTGAAAAAAGAGTTAAAAGAAAAAAAAAAAAAAAAGCTAAAATGGATAGAAGTTCTTTACTACAGAAAAAAAAAAAAAAAAAAAAAAAAAAACTTTTCGGTCACACCTTATTGGCTAAGCCACAACTCAATGAAAATCTAATTTTTTTTTTTTTTTTATTTACAAATATTCGCTTTATCTTTTTTTTTTTTTTAGCATAAAAATGATTTATAGACATCATTCTCTGTTTCTTCTATATATTGGTAACCTAATTTATCAAGATAGTTGTTGAATTGAATCGTATCTTCAGGTGGTACTTGAACACCTAAAAAGACTTTACCAGTATCTATTAAAAAAAAAAAAAAAAAAAGGGGGTTGAGAATAGGATTGAAATAAAAATATACATAAAAAAAAAACTTTACCATCACCATGGTTACGATAATGAAACAAGGAAACGTTCCAAGTAGAATCTAAACCGACCAAAAACTTTGTCAAGGCACCAGGACGTTCAGGGAATATGAATCGAAAGACACGTTCATTGACAGGACGATTGCCACCGACCATGTAACGAGCATGCGCTTTGGCCAATTCGTTATCACTCACATCAATTCCTTTCATACCCGATTGACGCCAACCCTCCAAGACCTGTTTAATTTCCGTCTTTGGATCCTTGACCTTAAACGAGATATAGATATGAGCATGATCTTTATGATTATAACGATACGAGAACTCTGTGACTGCACGAGGATGGACTTGATTCATCATCTGAATAAAACTTCCTGGTCTTTCAGGGATAATAACAGTAAAGAACGCTTCTGTCTTTTCACCCAATTCTGCTCTTTCTGCAATAAATCGAAGTCGATCAAAATTCACATTGGCTCCAGATACAATGGCAATATGAACATCTTGTCTTGTCTCTGGATGCAACTGAATATATTTCTTGATAGCAGCTAAAGAAAGGGCTCCAGTAGGTTCACAGACAGACCGTGTATCTTCAAAGATATCCTTGATGGCTGCACATACCTCATCATTTGTCACCAAAACCACATCATCAATCAAACTCTGTGCTAATCGATAATTCTCTACTCCTACCATACGAACGGCTGCACCATCTGCAAATAATCCAACTTCACCTAATAAAACACGTTCCTTGGCCTGAAGACTTTGATGCATGGCGTTCGCATCATGCGCTTCGACACCAATGATTTTAATATGGGGTGCAATACGCTTCACATAACTACCGATACCAGCTACAAGTCCTCCTCCTCCCACAGGGATAAAGATGGTCGAGATCTTGTTTAGATCGTGCTGCTTTAAGATTTCCATACCGATCGTGCCTTGTCCTGCAATCACGTAAGGGTCATCAAAGGGTGGAATATCCTTTAACCCTTCTTCTAATGTTATTCTTGCACATTCCTTTTTTGCTGCATCAAAATCATCTCCAAATAAAACTACCTCTGCTCCAAGTCTTGCTACATTACGCCACTAAAGTATATAGATGTGTAAGTAAAAAAAAAAAATGAATCATTTTTCATTCTTATATATATATATATTTTACCTTGATAGCAGGTGTAGGCACAGGCATCACAATTTTAGCTTTAATACCTAAATGTTTCGCAGAATAAGCAACACCCTGAGCATGATTACCTGTAGATGAAAAAAAAAAAAAAAATTAAGTCTCAGCAAATATAGATGGTGTGTGTTTATGTATGTGTTTTACCTGCAGAACATGCAATCACACCACGCTTCTTTTCTTCATCCGTTAGATGAGCTAAACGATTATAAGCACCACGAATTTTAAATGAAAAGACGGGTTTGACGTCTTCACGTTTCAAATAAATTTTAGAACCTAGTTTTGCATTAAGGTTGACTGCTTCTTGTAAAGGAGTTTCATCAATCACATCATAGACGCGGGCAGTTAAGATCATACGAAGATAATCAGGTTGTTCTACTTTATTATCCATGAGTGTATAAGTGTGTTTGTATATATATATAAAAGAGAGAGAGAGAAAAAAGAAAAAAAAAGCCAAATTTATAAAAGTTTATATATGTATCAAACCTATCACTGGGTTTTAAAGTCAAAATACAAAAATTCACTCCTAATGACTCAGTAAAATCCAGTTACTTTTATTGGTTCTATTTAGATAGAGCGAAAAAAAAAAAAAAAGTTACATTTTTTTTTTAGTTCTACTGTCGTGCTTTACGTTTCCATTCATAAACAGGTGTAGGTAAAGGCAAAGAAGAAGAAGTAGTGGTATGAGTAGAAGAAGAAAGATAGATTTCAAAACGACCCTTTTTAAGAAAAGTATCTTGATTATTTTTTAATTCATGCAAGATGGGAGGCATTATACAATATTGTTGACCTGGTCTTGTCCAGAACTGATTATCCCATATTTGAGGTTCTATGGATGCTTTGTCTTCCTCTTCTTCATTTGAATAAATACTACTTGAACGTATCATACTTGAATTATTACTGATACGAGATGTCACAATTAAGGAGGGTAATCGACTGTCATCGTCACCACAAAATGTACAAATCTTTTCTTGTCGTTCACAATCATGTTGTTCTTGTGTTACCTCTTCATTTTCAGACAGGATTCGAATACCAGCCATATCTGCAAATTCTTTTGCAGTAAGATCTTCTGAATTGACTGTAATGTTGGAAGAGGAGATACAGGATACATGCGAGTAATGACGTATATGTTGCGCCTTTTTTCTATAATTTGTTGGAATGACTGGCGTACTATTTGTATGTCGATGATGAATCTTTTTATTAGTGTTTAATAAGATGGATTTCGTTGTTGTATTATTATTATTATTATTCATCAAAATAGATTTTGTAGTAATTGTTGTATTATTATTATTATTATTAGAATTCATCAAAATAGATCCATGTTGATAATTAGTGTTGTTGTTATGGTGACTACTATGATTCATCAAAATAGATCCATTATTATTATTATTATTATTATTGTTTTGTGTTAAAATACATTTGGTTTCTTTCTTTTGTTGTTGGTATCGATTATGTTCAAATAATGCATCGTTTTTAAATACATTGGGTTCTTCTGTACGAAAATAGTCAATCAATATACTAAAGGATGATCTTCTATTATCTGTGTGTCTTCTCTTTTTATTCGTATGAAATGAACTGGTGAGTTTATTCAACATCGCATTCAGTTTAGAAGGTGGTGAAGATCGATTTCGCTTTAATGAAAGAGAAAAAGTATGGGTCATCTAAATATATATCAATATATATATATTTATATATATATATATATACAGTAATTTTTTTTTAAAAAAAAAAGAAAGAGATGATAGAGTAGTTGTGTGTGTATGGGTTTGGGTACCAATGATTAAATGAACTAAAAAAAAAAAGAATTAGAGGAGAGATAACAAAAGGAGAATGCTAAATAAATATATATATATATAAAAAAAAAGGGGAGGAAAGAATATGCAGAAATAGATGTAATTATTTATACTTGTTATTGACAATAAATACTTATTACTACTACCTCTTTTAGGATCTTTAGAATACAACCACTACCCACAAAAACGGTCTAATCACGTTCCCAATCTTACCACACATACACACACACACTACGGTTTCTTTTCGTAATAAAATAAAAAGCCTTGAAGAAGAAGAAGAAGGGGATATAAGGTATGCATTTTTTCATTAAATTGGACTGAGTCTGGACTCTATTATACTTTTTTTTTTTTTAAAAAAAAAGAAACCCTTGAGACATTTACATACTTCTCCGTTTCCCAAGTTTAAAAAAGGCGTTTGGGTGTATGTTTATTTTTCCTTTTTTTTACATCATATTCATATTTAATATAAAGCTACACTAAAATATTTTCATGTCAATTTTTATTTCATGCTATTAAATACACACACACACACACACACACACACACACGTGTATTAGGGGAATTATATTTATACTGTTACATGTACCATAATTAAATAGTTGTTGTATATATAACACACTCACTCACTCTCACTCCTTATATAACTTATATATATATACATAAACATATATATAAAACATGTATAAATCATATGTGCAAAGTGTATATATTATACATGTAAAATATTTATAATTTTCCTTTTTTATGATTTTACCGGGTAACAAATCATTCGGTACATAACTCAGGGCCCTTCTTTTTCATTGACCATGAATCTTATTCATATAAATTAAGAAAAATAAACCCATTTGTCTTTCGGGTATTCTATTTAGTACCCGGAATTCATAGTTTATATTCATACGGCTTTAACAAACACATTTTCGCCATCCTTTTTTTCTATATTAAATGAACTTTTTTTTTTTGTCCGATACATGCCATTGTTTTCTTTTTACCATTTTCGTACAATTTAAAATTCTGCATCATTACTTTTTTTTTTTTAAAAAAAAAAAAATACATGTAAATAATGAAGTAAAAAAAAGCAGAAAAAGGGTAAAAAAAAGATCATCATTTCATTTCAAAAAAGAGAAAAGAGAGAGAAAAACGATGCATGAAAAGTTTTTTTTTTTTTTTTTTTTTTTTTTTTTTTTTTTTTTTTACGCCTAATCATTAAGAAGTATATGCATTGCCAAATCAGAATTCGGGATGTATTAAACTACCTAAATTTTCAATCGAACAAATAAACTTGGGCGCACTTACAACTTGACAGTTGCGCATAAATAGATCAATACATCATAAAAAAAAAAAAAAAAAAAAAAAGGTTCAACACAGACAAAAGTCTAACAAAACCAACAATAGATTGTATTGAAATAATTACTAATAAATAAAACAGAAAAAGAACAATTTAATTTAAGGATGTATTCTCTCACAAGACTTTAGTCTTAATTGGTATTGGCTGAGATACTTTGAAAATAGAATTCAGGTCAAACTATACACGAAGAACATTTAAGACGTTTGAAAATATAATTTGGGACAAGCCATATTTAAGCATTATGGTATAACTTGGAAAGTAAAATTTGGGACAAACTATAGTTAGCATTAAGGCCAACTTAAAAATAGAGTTTGGGACAAACCTCATTTATTCCGTCGCATACAACAACAACAACAGGTAAGTGACACGTCAAACAGAGTTATGGTTATTTGCAAAATATTCCATTCAAAAGAGAATTAATTAACATGTTGCGAGATTCAGAAGACAATGAATGCAACTTTATCAATGGAAGCACTACAAGTTTTCTGGAGCTTCTTCTGTAATATTGATAAAGTTAGTATTATGCCGGTGTTACAACGAAAACTTATCAGATTTAAAGAAGGTACTAATTAACACGAAATAAGCATCATTGAATCTGTATATTATACGTATATACAAATATTACACAGAAGTAGTGTCAGGTGTTGGCCGTTGATTTATAAAAATAAATCCATTGTGATTGTATAAAGATTAAATTATATGTATATATACCATGATGACAGATTGAATAGTTAATGATCCCAACCAATAAAATTGATTTAAACACTCCGTCAATCAAATTACATGATATAGTCAACGTGATATGGATCCGAGGGTTCTCTCAAGTCGATCTAATCACATGGCCTCAAATGAGTATATATATATATATAGACACAACATCGCAAATGGATAACTTCAACACGAGATTTTATCAATTGCTGCTCAGTTGTATAATGAATAATGTTAGTATTTAGGAATTGGATCTTTTTTTTTATATATATATTAATGGAACTAGGTTTTTATTAGCTAAACTAATGCATCCTGTTTATTATAATTTTTTTTTTTTTTTGTAATCGGATCCGGTTATTATTTACAGTTTTGTCTACCCGTCAATTATTTTATTCCTGCTAAGTTTTAAACGACCCGTGGGATTTATATTCAATTAGAAGATGGCCCTGAATAAGACAGGATGGATATGAATTGCATTTCATCACTTTAATTAGTAAAAAAAAAATTAGTGTACTTTTTATATCTTTGCTAAAAATAAAAAAAATACATCATATTTTTGTAAACAAGAAACTTTAATATTATATATTTACTAAAAAAGACTTTAGTCCAGAACTTTGCTTCTTTTTCCCTTTTAGCTCGTTTATTTCGTAAAAAGATAAGCGATGTTTAGAAGAAGCCTGGGAATTCATTCGTCATACCTTGACTTTTAAAAGAAAAATGGAAGCAGAGGAATTTTGTTGTTTTTAAATTTAGTTAAAACACAATTTTCTTTTGATCTCTCTCTCTCTCTTTATTGTAAATATTTTATAACTCAATCGCTCTTTATTCTCTTGTTAAAAAATCAATTAAATTCTCATTTATTATCACTTTACATAAATTCTGTAAATCATAAAAATGTCAAATACTTTCTGAATTTTACAATCACAATTACTTCTTTTGGAGTTGTGCCGATCCACTTTTTTGTTCTTTGCGTCACGTGAGTTTCTATAAAAGTATAAAATATAAATCTTACTTTTTTCGGGTTCAGAATTGCTGAGCCCAATTGTATGTCGTGATTTTTTATTTTTTTCTGGTTTTTCTATTTCCTTATTTCGTACGTCATGGAACTTCTTTGAAAAAAAAAAAAAAAAAAAGGAAGGCTCCGTTTAAACAATTATACGTTTTTTTTTATTTGGGTAATGTGATATTAAAAGAAAAAAAAATACGTTATTGATCTTGTTTTACATATTGATCCTCTTGCTTTGTATTTGATTCTTCTGCAAAACTAGATGGTGGTGGAGGGGGAGGAGGTGGGCTTATATCAGAAGGTGGTGGAGGTGGAGGTGGAGGAGGAGGTGCCATTCCCTGTTTTTTTTATTTAAAAAAAAAAAAGTTATTGTCAGCATAAATATGAATTATATGTAAATTTCAAAAATAGATCAACTTACCCATGCATCTACTTCAGAAGAAGGTGGTGGTGGTGGTGGAGGTGCCGCTGCTTGTTGCCATGGTGCCGATTGACCTCCAGGAGGTGGAGGTGCTTGCGTTGTGTCATAGTAACCACCATAAGATCCAGCGGCTGGTCCATATGCATTATAATATCCAGCATTACCTGCTCCAGGTGGAGGAGGTGCAACAGGTGATCCATAGCCAGGATAAGCAGCGGGAGGTGCTGGTGCTTGCCAAGGTGCTGCTGCAACTGCACCAGTATCTTTCATACCAGGTGAATTATAAGTACTAGGTGTAGACCATGGAGGTGGTGCACTACCTGGTGCTCTAGGTTGTTGCCATGGTGGTGCAGCTCCAGTCACTGGAGGAGATGCAGCTGGACGTTGTTGCCAAGGTGCAGATCCTGCTGGTACACCATACTAAATACATCATTAGTATATATACTTTCAATAAATTCATTTTTTTTTTTTTTTTACTTACAGAAGTGGGTTTACCACCTTCAGGTACAGATTCACCCAATTCGGCCATCAAGTTCATATATTCATTATCTAATTGAGAATCACGTTCACGAGCTTGGTTCACCAATTCAGGATTATTACGTTGAGTACAATCACGCGCAATATGTCCACCACCGCCACAAATATGACACGTAAGACTAGTTGTAATATTTTGTCTTTCAGGGCACTCATATCTACGATGACCAGATGCACCACAATTTAAACAAGTTTGGTTTTCATCATCACGTAAAGTACCGTTCAAAGCAGCCAATTCACGAAGTTGATTTCTCTTTAACTCATTCTGTCCTTCAGGAACTGAAGCAGACTATCAAAAAAAAAAAAAAAAAAAGTTTAGAAAAATAAATAAAATAACATGTACATATACTTACGGTCTCAATCACTTTCTCAATTAATTTCACTGCCTTTCTTACTTTATCCTCTGTATCTGCAGTGACCAAACAATGTAAATCTTCCTCTTGACCTGAATTCGCAGCAGCGTCCGTTCTCGATTTACCTTCCTTTACTGATCCACGACCACGAATACTAATCTTTGCGCCTGATTCAGATTCCATACTCTTTAACGTGTTTCCACGAGGACCGATCAATTGACCGATAAAGTTAATTTCAGGGAACTCCTTGTCAGGGATATACACCTTTTCTTGTGTCTTTGTAGGACGTTTATAATCAGCAGGTGGTCTAAAGTTTGGAATTGTCTTGATGGCAATCTCCATTAACCGATGACGTTCATCTTCCAACTTCTTCTTGTATCGTGCTTCTCTTGTATTAATACGTTTACCATCAGCATTATACACTGGTTCAGGTGAAGGGGATCGAGCACGTTCAGTAGGAGTGAAATCTCCAATGCGTAACTTTCGGTTAATCTCTTCTAATCGGATTTGTACTATTGCATGTGTTAGAAATTATTATTCTAATCTCCCTTTCTCTCTCTTTTATATACTTACAAAGGTACTTTTCTGATTGCTCTTTGGTTAACCTGGAAACAGAAGTTGGTAATCCAGGCATGATCACTTTTTGTTCATCACCCCAACGACTTTTACGTTTTCTCTTACGTTCAGCTCCATCATCTTGGTTACTTGAGTTGTTTGAAGCTCTAGATGGAGAAGAAGCTGAATATAAATATTGTTGTTGCTGTTGTTGTTGCTGTTGTTGTGGTGGTTGTTGTTGTTGTGAAGAAGTGTGATGAGCTATTAATGAATATTAGAATTAAATACATGAAAACTTTTTCTTCTTGTTGTTACTTACAACCAGAATAGCCTCTGTCTTCTTCATGACCTCTTCTATCATTAGAGTAACCTCTATCTCTGTCATCATGAAGACTTCTTCTGTCATTTGAATAACCTCTTTCTCTCTCTCTCTCTCTTTCTCTGTCTCTGTCTTCTTCCTGACCACGTCTTTCAGTTGATCCATCATTGAAACGTCTCTTGGCTCCTAAAGGAGTCACGTTGGTACCTATTTACATGGTTATGTTAGTCATAATAAAATATTTTTCTATTTTCTTTACTGTACCTGTTGGTTTATACATGTGCAATAAGTAAAAACGCGATAGAAAATGTTGTTGGAAAAAGAAAAAAAAAAAAAGAAAAAAAAATCATACAAATAAAAAAACAAGTCACAGTAGTTTTCACTTGTTATTTCTAACTTTTTCATGTTTTTCAAAATAAAAAGAGATTTTTTCTTCCTTATAATCACGCTTACTAAATAAAGTATAACAAACACCAGGTGGTAAATGTTATCTCTATTAGGAAAGCTTTTCCTTTTTTCCGATGATGTGATTGTCAAAAAAAAAGAAGGTTCAGAATTTTGGGAAAATTTTGTCGTCAAGTAACTGTATTTTGACCAATCAAACTATCATAAATGGTTAGCTCACATGATTTGTTTCACATAATAGAGAAAATTCTTTCTTATGTTTCTGTCACTAAATCAGAAAAAAAAAAAAAAAAAAGTATAAAATATGTAGAATATAATTATTTCGTCACTATTCATCACCTTTCTCTTCTCCTTATACATTATTATTATTTTTTTTTTTTGAATGAATAGTGATAACTATAACCCTCCACAAATAACATCTGATACTACTCCTCCTCCTCCTCCTAATAACAATATTAATAACATCAATGAAACAAATACAAGTGATAACAATGGTACGCCTAGAATTCAATTTGATGAATCGCAAAATAAGGAAATGAAGGAGTATCAAGTTCAACATAATGAAAAGTTCTCTCAAAAGCCCTTAACAAGGTCTTCTACTGGTGCAAGTTCAAATGATTTTGATACCAAATCAGTTCGAAGTGTATTAATGCATAAAATGAACTTGGTTAAAAGAAGAAGACAAAGTATAGATAATCAAGAAAGAGTGGAAGGCCCTCCTTATCATACTATGGATTTAGATACTGTTGCTCAATTACTAAAGACTGATTTAGAAGATGGTTTATCTGATAAATTAGTAGAAGGTAGAAGATCCGAAAATGGTTTTAATGAAATGGAAGGTGAAGGCGGTGTTAATCCTGTTAAATTAATGGCTAAGCAATTTCTTAATATCATGGTTCTTATTCTCTTAATTGCAATGGTAAGTCTCTCTCTCTCTCTCTCTCTCTGTTGTTTGTTTTATCTCGAATTATATACTAACTTTAACTTTCATAACAATAGGCTGTCTCATTCGCTTTTCACGATTATATTGAAGGTGGTGTTATTGCTGCCATCATGTTTCTTAATGCTATTGTTGGTTTTATGCAAGAATATAAAGCTGAAAAAACAATGGATTCTCTTCGTCAAATGGCCTCTCCTACCAGTCAAGTTATTCGTGATGGTCACCAAAAGACAATTCCTACTCGGGAATTAGTTCCAGGCGATGTTGTAATTTTAAAGAGTGGTGATGTAGTTGGTGCTGATTGTAGAGTTATTGAGTAAGTTTCACAACATCTTGTTTGTTTTATATGTATTTTTTTTTTAAACTAACAAAAAAAAAATCTTTTTAGATCTTTCAATATGGATATCGATGAAGCTCTTTTAACTGGTGAAAGTTTACCTGTCAATAAGATCGCTGATGTAATTCCAGGTGAAGAAGTACCTCTTGGTGATCGTGTCAATATGACTTATTCCAGTACTATTTTGACAAAAGGTCGTGGTAAAGCTGTTGTTACTGCTGTCGGTATGCAAACTGAAATTGGTAAAATTGCTAAGCGTCTCTTGGATAGTGGTGATAGTCAAAAGACTCCTCTTCAAAAGTCTTTGGATCGTATGGCTCTTGTTCTTTTAGCAATTGCTATTATTTCCGTTATTATCGTATTTGCTTCTGCTAAATTTGATATTGGTAATGAAGTCGTACTTTATGCTATCTCTACCTCTATCTCTGTTATTCCCGAAGGTTTAATTGCTGTTGTGACCTTGACTCAGGCATTTGGTGTACACAGTATGGCTAAAAGTAAAGCACTCGTACGTCGATTGGTCGCACTTGAATTACTTGGCTCTGTTACAAACGTTTGTTCTGATAAAACTGGTACCTTGACACAATCTAAAATGGTCTTGACTCGTCTTTGGAGACCTAGTACTGGATTTTATACTGTTGGCGGTTTAGGTTTTGATATTGAAGGTGAAGTAAAATCTGAAACGGATGGATCTGTCATCACAAAACAAAATATGGATGCTGGTTTTCAAACTATGGTGAATACCGCTGCTCTCTGTAACATGGCTGAACTTCGTAAAGATAAAGAAACTGAAGGTTGGTCTGGTATTGGTGACCCAACCGAAATCGCTCTTCAAGTATTTGCTCATAAATTAAAGAATGGAAAGCCTACACTTGTCAAAAAAGATCCCTCTGAAGGTGATTCCTGGAAATTAGTTGCTGAATATCCATTTGATTCTTCTGTTAAGCGTATGAGTGTGCTTTGTCGTGCTCCTGATGGTTCTCATCTTGCCTTCTTAAAAGGTGCTACTGAACGTGTCCTTTCATGTTGTGTAGGTATGTTGATGTCTGATGAAGGTGATGTAAAAGCCATGTCTCCTCAAGAACTTGAAGATCTTGTACTTCCTAAAGTTGATACTTTAGCTCGTGGTGGTCTTCGTGTACTTTCTTTAGCTATGCGTCGTGTTAAACACTCTGGTGAAATTGCTCATGATACCTTTATTCGTGAAAATGTTGAACGTGATATGATCTTCCTTGGTCTTGTTGGTATTTATGATCCTCCTCGTAAAGAATCAAAGTTGGCTGTTGAAGAATGTCATAAAGCTGGTATTACTGTTCATATGTTGACAGGTGATCATATTGCTACTGCTACTGCTATTGCTCGTGAAGTAAGTATTGTACCTGCTACTTATGGTCTTGAAGATGACCCAGAGTTGTTTCAACGTGTAAAGGCTACTGCTGCTCCTCATCTTGGTGATAATAAAGAAGATTTGGTAATGACCGCTCAACGTTTTGATAAAATGACGATAGATGAAATTGATGCATTACCTCATCTCCCTCTTGTAATTGCTCGTTGTAGTCCCGATACCAAAGTTAAGATGATCGAAGCCCTTCATCGTCGTAATCGTATTGCTGGTATGACTGGTGATGGTGTAAACGATAGTCCTTCCCTTAAAGAAGCTGATATTGGTATTGCTATGGGTGAAAATGGTTCTGATGTAGCTAAACAAGCTGCTGATATTGTTTTGGTCGATGATAACTTTGCTACAATTGTAAAGGCTGTTGAAGAAGGTCGTCGTGTATTCAGTAATATTTCTCGTTTTGTCGTTCACATGGTTTCTGGTAACGTTGCTGAATTAACTCCTTTACTTATCGGTCTTGCATTCAAGGATGCTGCCGGTATGTCTGTGTTCCCCATGACTCCTATTCAAATTTTGTTCAACAATATTCTTACCAGTTCTCCTCCTGCCATGAGTTTGGGTCTTGAACCTATTCATAAGGGTCAAATGCTTGAACCTCCCCGTACTAAATCTGAAGGTCTCTTTAGAATTTCAAACTTGGTCGATATTTGCTTTTATGGTATCTCTATTGGTATCATTTGTTTGTGTAACTTTATTGTTGTCATTTATGGTTATGGTACCGGTAACTTGGGTACAGATTGTAACCACGGTTACAACGATTCTTGTGAAGAAGTCTTCCGTGCTCGTGGTGCTCTTTTTGCTACTCTTACTCTTATTGTACTTTTACATGGTTTCACTTGTCGTGATCTTATGAACTCTACTTGGTCTTACAAAGCATTAAGAGGTCCACAAAACAAATACTTGTATTATTCTACTATCTTTGGTGTCGTCTTATTATTTGTCGCTCTCTATGTTCCTGGTTTGAATGATCAAGTCTTTAAGCATAAGCCAATCACTTGGGAATGGGGTATGACTTTTGCCTCTATCTTTATTTATATCGCTATTGCTGAAGCTTACAAGTGGGTCAAGAGAAAGCTTAGAGCCAAAAAGATTGCTAAGGCTAGACTCAGACTTGAACAAGAGCAAAACGTCAGAACAAACTAAAAAAAAAAAAAAAAAAAAAAAAATATAGAATTTCCTCTTTTTTTTTTTTTTTTTAACTAACACATATCCCAAAAAAAAAAAAAAAAAAAAAAAAAAAATTACCTTGTATTTTTATATTCCTCTTTTTCCTTTGTAAATTTATTCCAGAATTAATTTTTACTTACATATCTTACCTTAATAAAGAAAATCGTATTTCCAAAATTTATTTAATCTTTGTCTTTTGTTGTTTACACACTGTTGTTTTATTTCAGGCTATTTCTGGTTTAAGACCCGAATTGAAGATAAAATTGTAGTCGGATGGCCTTATGTCGGCCTGATTCTATTTACGGTCTTGAAAACGACCTACTTGTCCAGAGCAGAAAAGTGAAATTAGAAGAGTGTAGTTTAATCTTCACAAGAGTTTTTAAAAATCCAATTATCTATGGGATTCGATCACCACTGCTTGACAGTAAGGGCTAATTTTCCCCAAAGTAATTTGATTTATTCAATTGTAAACATATATATTTTTAAAGATAAATGAAATAAGTACAATAGAGAGAGCAACTCAATTCAAAATGAATTATATCAACCTGGTAGAGACTTTCCGAAGTATGGTAATTATACTTATATAAAGGCTAACCTGGCTTGATAAGAATAACCTCTCAATTAAAAGATTTGTTCGTCGTTGTGATAATTACTAGAGTTTCTACATTCGAGAAAAGTTCAGAAATAAAGTGATATGTAAAATGCTGCCAGGGAAATTGATAAATACAAACTTGTTTAGAATCTAAGAAAAAAAACCTCTCCGTAACAAAGTATCTCGAGCGAATGATGCATACATCCAATTTTATAAAAAAATTTCGTAGGGCTACTAAAAACTTGTGATCTAAGAATAGATGCACTGCAGAAGATTAAGATCTGTAAATGGCAGATACAAGTTTCACGTATCTACAGAAAACCAAGTGCAAGGTTGGTCGTGCAATTGGGGGCGCTAGAGAAGATGGAATGTTGTTGCTCAGCGTGCATATACATGGATTTGGGTCTTGGTTAGACATTATTAGAGAGGATAAAACATTAGGCCTAAGCAGTAAATTGTTCATTGGAGCAAATTATTCAGACGAAAAACATAAACCAAAAGCCACTGACTTGGAAAGACGTATAGATCAATTGATGAAGTAATATATATCCCCTTTTTTTATTATATGTTGTGTAATAACTATTATTAACCTAAAATAAAGTCTTTTATTATAATTATTGCCTATTTCTCATGTTTTTAATATGTAACTGTACTTTTGGCCATTTATTTTGTGGTGCTTAGGTACAGTTATAATAAAAAAAGTACATAACAGGATAATATAAAACAGGCCATCTACTTAGTGTTAGTATTATTTTCATAAGCAGTTAAGATGGTCTAAAGGTGACAGTTTACTTATACCATGAGCTATATAACTACAAATGACGTTGGTATGAATGTCTAGTGACAACCGTTTTGTTTCACACAAGACAATATTTGTTCGGATCGTCAACTATTTGTTTTTAATTACTCTTAATAAAGTGCTTACGTTCTTCAATAGTTTTTACGGATTCTCATACGATGAACAAACCTTAAATTTCTCATATAAGAGTTACTATTGCTATGCGATTACTGCATGTAATACAACGGTTATTTCGATCATAAATTTTTGGTATAGTGTTGAGACTGATTATTGACGTCTAAGTGTAGGCAACGTCAAATGATGAAATTTGGTTTATCGATATTAATAAGATGCTTGATAATTATATGTTGTATCGCAGATGGTACAATAGTTGCTCGTGACATGGGTTGGATTTTTATTAAAAGCTTGTTATTCAGGGAGAATTTTAGAATTATCATAGCATGAGCTTGTGTGGAATGATCTTGATAAGATTTCTAATCGCTATAAAAGAAGGTGTAGCCAGCAATTATATCACCCTTTTGTCGTGTTCTATAAGATAATGCTAATAAATTCTTCATTAATTTTTCTGGCATGAGGACTATGATTCTTTATGGTAGTTAATTGCAGCTGTGTTTTTGTTACGTTATCATTACACAAAGTTAGGGCGCTGGTGGTAAAAGAAGGGACGTGCTCTGTGCTGGCAAAAAAAATTGATAGTTAGAATTGCCTCAGTAGCCTTCTGAACTTTCTTAGCAGTAGTATGTTCAGTTATTGTTGAGGCTGCGTGTTTATTTTTTATGTAATTTGAGTTAAGTATCATTTATTTCTGGATAATTTTGCTGATTGGGATAAGTTGGAGAAGTTAGATAAGCTGAATAATTATAAATTTAACCTTTCAGGTGGCAGTCTCTCTCCGCATGAACAGTTTTTTAGGTCACAAATATTTTTATCCGGCGTGATGAGCTGTGCATTTTTATTTGGGGTGGGCATTTATTTTAGATCCATAATCTAATCCAAAAATATTTTCTAGCAGAGCTCTGAAAGGTGAAAAAAAAAAAAAAAAAAAAAAAAGAACTTAATGAGCAATTGTGTTCCTTAATTTCTTGCAATTTAAAAAGTAGGCTGAGAGAGAACGCTCATTTTTGTTCAAGGCGAGCAATAGTTTATTTATTTTTAAGGCTAGATATTAAAACAATGTAAACTTCTTTAATTTTTCAGTGATTATTGAATCATCTCAAATATTTTTTGATAATAGTTGGTTCCTTAACTATATCAGCGTATATATTGATTGATAGATGCGTTTTTATTATATGTAAAAAAAATAAATAAATAATAAAATATACAAAGTTTATATTTAGTAATCTTTTGAATGGTATTGTTGGTATTGTTGTTGTTGCGGTTGGTATTGCTGTTGTTGTGGTTGATACCGCAGTTGTTGTGCCTGTTGCGATGATTGGTATTGTTGTTGTTGTGGTGATGGTTGGTATTGTTGTTGCTGTGAATGGTATGACGGTTGTTGTTGGTGATGATAACCGTGCTGAGGATTTTGGAATTGCTGATGCGATAAATTACTATTACTATTATTATAAGGTGAAGACCAAGGCTGATTTTGTGCGTTTGTTACGAGACCCACTTGGTCGCTTTGAACAGAGGATAGACTGTTTCTTCTACCTACCGTGCCACCGCCGAATTGAGACTCCGTGCCAAAGCTCATATTGGAAGCAGAGGATTGTTGATAAAATGCAGGCCGTTGCATTGTATGTTGACTACTAAAGCTTCCTTGTGATTGATGATGATACATGGATGGCCCTTTTGCGGGGGTATTTAACGTATTCATATCAATGTTGGGTAAAGTGGGCTGAGGTAATGAGCGCATCTCGATATCTTCTTTTTTAGACTTTTTTAAATTGCTGTGTTCGTTGGCCTTGATTCTTTTACGTGCTTGTTTTTTCAATAATTCTTCGATTCTATTAAAAAGTACCGATTTAAAAAATGAGTAAAATATATAAGTAAAATACATATAGTTCAAACCTTTTATCTACTTTGTGGCAACAGTACTCTTTGAGGTTACCTTGGATATGACAAAGAAGCGGGATATAAATAATGGCAGCTACACAAATTAAAATGAACGAAACAGCAAAGACAGCTGTAGAAAAAATCATGGTGCCCGTCATGATTTGTTGCATTAAAGTTTTGCCTAAACCATCGTATTCGAGTGTGAGTCCATCGTTAATTTTAATCCATTTCGGTAAAATCGTTATCAGAGTAACAATGTTAATGACTTGTCTAGGTGCTTCAGCTAAAAGAAGTCCTTTCCAACCTATATAAAAATAAGCTTTTTTGTTAGTTCATTATTTATACTACAGATCGAGATAATTTACCTTTCAGTGTAAAAAATACGAAAAAAGCAATTGAATCTGTCGATTTTCTAGAATCATTAATCTTTCGAAAGAGACAATAATAATCGTAATCCTTGGTTGAGTACCAACCATTAGCAATTGCAGAAAAAAAGGCTAAAGAAATATCTCGGGAAGCAATAATACTTCTTGATTTAATAATATCCCAAAATAATAAAATAAAGGAAATCATAATTGCACCCAAGAAAATCCATTTTGCTACTTCAGGTGGAATAGATGCGTCTGCGTTAATACTGGCGTTACCAATGACTAAAAGAGAAATAGCAGTGTATAAATCGGCTGTCATTGTCAAAATGTTCTTCAAAATAATGATAAACATAAAGGTGTATCCAAATCTAGCTATGCATGAGTTGTCTCGAAATTCATGAATATCGATAAAATCAAATTTGTGATCTTTTACTACTTCTCGTTTCCATTTAGGTTGTTTACTGCCAAAACACTAATAGAAATAATTTGATTTATTAACACTGCTGTATGATTTTTGCTATATTGGTCAGACTTGCCATTTACTAATTCAAAGGAATGGAATGAGGTTTTTTTTTTTGAAAAGAATTGGCACTTTTTTAAAGAGAAAAAAAAAGACGAGAAGAAGAAAGAGAAGAGAAATATCTCTTGATCATTGGTAAGCTTCATTTTTGATTAAAAAATAAGGTAATTAGACACGTTCAATTAAAAGAAATAAGAATCGGGTTTCAAAAAAGTTTATTATTAGAAGCAATTTCAAAAAAAGGGTAAAAGGTAATCTCTATTGTATTATTCATTTTTGATTTTATGGCCTGCAAAAATTGAAATATGATTTTGATATGTGACATGTATTTTATGGCTTGATAACATTTTGAACAAAATAAATGTTGTCGGCAGAAACCATGTTACCAGGAACAGAAAAAGAACATGTATATAATTTCATACCTTTACCGAAGTTGTTACAAGTCTTGACACCACAACCAATCTTGGAGGTAGATTTCCAGACAAGAGCAGTAAAATGGCCAGTTTTACCAGTAGAACCAGGTTGATCGTAATGGTAGTCTTTGACTTCACTATACCATCCATTGATTACACTAGTCCAGTTAGGGTAACCAAGAGCCAAGTTCTCACCATAAGAGCCTCTACTATGAGTAAATTCACATTTGTTACTCCACTTTTGAGCATATTTAGCTAATGTTGTATCCCACTTTACTGGAGGAGAATGATGTCTAGCACGAAGTTTATTCGTGGTCTTGACAATGCTCTTTGCGCTTGAGGCTGATGTTGCATTAGCTTGTTGTGTAAGAAGAGCCAAAGCTACAAAAATAGCAGATAAAAGAATAATAAAACGAGACATAATGAGAAAAGTAAATAGACAAAACTGTACTTCCTTTTCTTTTCTTTCTCTTCTTTATATACGTTTTCAACCATTAATTGTGTGATGGTTGCACAAATCTCGTTACATTTTTAAAATTATGAGCTCACGAGTGAGATACCCTTTCAAAGCTACTCTAATCCATCTGTCTCTCTTTTTTTTTTAAAAAAAAAAACCTTATTGGCTATAATAAAACGGCAAAAAGAAATATCTACAGAATTAATTGGAACATGGCCTATGGAATTCTGTTTTATATATTAAATCAGAAAAAAAAAAATTACAATTTCAATATAGATATAAATGAAATGCCAGTCGAAGTAAATATGTATGCACTTTTTAAAAAAGAAGAAAGCAGAAAAGGGAGGGTTCAGTGCCACACAAAAAAATAGGGTCCTACTTTAAACTAGAAGTAGAAAAAATAAGTTACATAATTTTAAAAATAAATTGACAAGTGGTGTACTGGTATTAAGATTTGATTAATTAATTCGGTATTCAAGTCTGAGTATTTACTGTTCAAAGACGGGTAACTCATCTTGTTCTGAAATATCTTTGCGCTTCGATTGAGTGTACAGTATACCGATTCATTGGCCGTGAATGTATCCTCGGCACATGTATGAAAATTATGTCGCATTTTTTATGATCGCGTGGAAAAAAGGGCTCTTTTCTAATTCCCTTATCTACTATCTTACTCTTTCCTACTCTCTCTTAAAAATTGAATCTTTCTTTCTCTAACTTTTTCAATTGCAATTGATAAGCGGAAAGAGGATTTTAATACATACAAATAAAATGGTAGATTTTAATATGGATAAAAGAGCAGTTTTTTTTTCTTGTTCACCGGAAAATGAAATGGTATGTAACATAAAAAAGGTGTTTCCTACACGTATTTTGTATTCAGTAAGTTATAGCATAGACCAAACGATTAATAAAATATATTTGTACCATGTGTTCCTAGATTTATTTCTTACTGAATAATTATACACTATAGCTTCATTAATATATCACAGCTAAATCAACACAATCTGAAAAGAAAGTGTATACGCATAATATTCAGTATAATTCAATCATTATACTGAAATAATTTGACTGAGAAATTCTGATTGTGTGACAAAATAATACGATACAAATTAATAGAATGCATTATATTTGTGTGACATGTTGGGTGGAAAACATACCATACTTTATAAAAATCTTATCAAATACACCATTAAAAATTACACTTCTATTGAAAACTATGTATATATATATATATATTGCACAGCTTGATATAGAAATGAGGTGCTTATGTTATCCATGTTAGAAATATGAAAAAGAAACAACTGATGCAATTGCTTGATAAAGAGTCCATACACATGAGTATTTTGTAATAAGTGATGGTCTTACACGTTATTATATTTATGAAATGTAATTTTATTTCGTGTTCAGAATTTTTAAACTAAATATTCATTTTAACATGTAATTTACTAAGAGACAAATCTATCTTCAAAAAAAATATTATAAAAGCTAGTAGCATGTAGTGTCCTATACATTCTTCGGAAGTATTCCTGTTATTTTCAACTTTATTACCTTGTATCTTATGGAATAGCCAAAGAATCTTCATGAGTACAAATGCGTGTACGGAATTGGGCAGGTAAAAAATTTGGCTAGTTAACACAATTGACTTGTGTGCTCATACCGGATGACTTGAGTGTACAAATAAAACTCATGATGCGGTTGGAGTACAATTAAATATTACTCCAGATGCCTCTAATAGTACTTAAAAGCTCAAAAATACTAAAGCAGTGGTTTCGTGAATCGGGATAACACTTTTTCAATGGTTGTATATGATTAGTTATTATTGTTTTCAATAATACACAGAGCGCTAATTACTGCTCGATTGCATACAATCTAAGATATGTGGGCTGTGTTGTAATCCGAATAATTTTTAGATTCTTCTGTTTTTTTTTTTTTTTTTTTTTTTTTTTTTTTTTTTGTAAATGAATCAACTGGAGAATGTACATTTATATAAATGCATACTCATAATGTATTAAATTAGTAAATGCGATACCCAGCTCCTTTTTCAATGTTTTATAATTACTACAGTAAACTCGTGCTTCATTAAAGAGACATATGAGTGACAAAAATACTTAGATAATACCGTTGAAAATATTTTTAAAATTAGTAGAAGGGAAAAATCAAATAAAAGAAAAGACTGTAATATATAATTCTAGCTTCTTTTTGTATTTTTTTGGGATTTAGAAGGATGAAGAAGAAAAGGAGAGGGTTTATTTTTACCAGCATTACTCAAATAATTGGAAGCGATAACTGAATAAGCGCGCTCTTGTTTCCAAAATAGCACAGCTTTTGCTTTTACGACAATCCTGGAAAGGTTGTCAGAACTTACAGCTCTTATTTTTAAGGTAATGCAGAAGCTATCAGATGCAGCTCTGTATGATCTAACTAAATAAGGGTATCTTTATTGCTGCTATTGCTATATTGTTATTGTAATATCTTTAGATGTGACTTTTTCGTTGAACGGAATTTATGTGTGCACTCAACTAGCTTTCTCAAATTTACGATATGAAGGTCCTCAAGTGGCTTTAGTAAAACAAACAGTTTAAAGGGCTTGAGATAACCGTTTTAACAAGAGGGTCATATCTAGTCGTATGCTGAGTAAAGACATCCCCAAATATAAATAGGAAGCCCGTAGATTTTTTTTTTTTTTCGGAATGTACATACAATCAAAGTGATTTCAACAAGAAGTTTTTTCTAAGCTGTCAGACGGAGATACGAATAAACAAAAACTTAATTAACTGAACGACACTTTGTATCAACTAAAAAATTCTTGATAAAATATGAATGTTGGCATATGTATGAATATTAAACACAAAAAAAAAAAAAAAAAAAAAAAAAAAAAGACAGACTAAAAAAAACTATAGTAACGTAAAAAGCTGTTTCATTCAACCTTTTTTTTTTGAATTTAATCTATAACTAGAAGAGACTAATAGTATTGAAAGGCTTAAAAGTTTAGTTCTGTTTACTAGCAGTTGATAAAAACGACGTTCGAATAATTTTTATCTATTACATACTTAACTCTTCGGATGTAGCAGAACAGATAAATAGAGAAGATCTTATTACTTATTCCAGCAAATTGTCAATAGATATTCAATGCTTAAAAAGTTAATATATAAAGATTCGTGGATTATTTCTGACGAACAAAAGAGACATGTAAGGGAAAAAAAACAGAACTTAGTTTTGCTCTGTAATTGTAAATTTACATATTGGGCATTCATTTGATTTTCTTTGTGATGAATATCATCTCATTTTCTTCAATTGATCCTATCTAAAAACAGATTTTGAAAATAGTTAATGTAACTTTGATTAGTTTTTGTTCTGTGTAAAGACATGAATATCTCCATGGTATTAGTTTTTTTAGGAACCCTTGAATTTATAGAAGAAAAAATTCGGAGAAACCTTGTCCAAAAATAAAATGTTTGTTTTTTGGTTTCATCGTTAGAAATACCGTAAGGTCCAAACCTTTTTCTGTTTTGCTATAAATAGTATAGTTCTAGACTTTAGAATAATTTTTTTAACAGATTTTATAAAGCATGTTTTTTAACCATCGCGCAGCCTGTAATTTCGTACTTTTTTACATGTCAAAAACAATATCCATAACCAGATTTATGCTTCTCTGTTTATGTATCACAGGCCAATTCCGATCTAGTTTTACTGTATTCATTCGGGAAGTTTTCCGAGTATTACTTTGACAGTAACAACGTATAGTGAAAGCGAGTATAATAAATGTCCAGAACTATTATATCATTTTTTTTTAAAAAAAAAGAGAGCAAGTATTCCACGGTAAGTAAATGAAGTTTGATTTTATTTTATCAGTTGTCGTAAGTTGCTTTTTTGCTATTTGTTTATTCCGACGCCATATTTACACAAGAGTGAAAGAAAAAGAGAAAAGTTTATCATTTGCACGCCAAACCTATTTGTACGAAGTTGATTATAAACAGTTGCCGCAGCCAATCTAATCTATACACAATAGAAGAGGAACAAAATGCTGGTACAAGTCTAAGTTTGGAAAAGAGAGATCAGTCACAAACGGATGACGTAAAAACGAAAAAAAAACGAACTGAATCGCGTACCAAAATGCGGTTAAATAAAAAAAAAATTTCCAGTCGCCAATTTGGAAAAAAAAAAAAATCAAAACAACCATTGGTTTTGATTTTTTTTTTCTTTTTTTTTCTACTTTATTTTTTCTTGTAGTCCTAGTTTCTGGGTAAATTTGAACTTTCTTATTTAAACAATAAAGATAAAAAAAAGACTAATAAAGCAAAGCATAGATTTATTACATACCAAGCCCACTTTATCGAGAAAAAAAAAAGAACATATAATGGACGCAACAACCCTTCTTGCCAATACATTATCAAATGGTAAAACTAAGATAAGCTAAAATACAGATTGAATATCCTCTAACTTGTTCTTTAGATCGTGCCTTACGTGAGGATGCTACTCAAAAATTAGAGTTATTCGCTCAAGAAAACTACGTAAGAATCATTGAAAAAAAAAAAATACAAAAAAAAAGTTTTTTTTAGCTAATCTTTTTTTTTTATGAATTGTAGTCAAGCTATATTCTTTCCTTGTGTCAAATTCTTGCAAACGAACAAGCCGATGATTCCATCAGAATGTCTGCTGGTCTCGCTTTAAAGAATAGTTTGACAGCAAAGGTAAAATTTTTTTTATAAAAGAAAGAAAAAAAGGGTAAATGAGGGTATTGACTGTGATTATAGGAATTCGCTCGTAAGGAAGAACTCGCTCAGAGATGGATAGCTACACCTGAAGAACTTCGTGTTCAAATCAAGCAAGGTGTAAAGTATTTATATTATAAAACAAAAGAATGTGTAAAATTTCGTGTTTCTTATCGTTATTTGTTATTTAGGTTCTTCAAGCATTAGGCTCTAACAAAAAGGCTGTTGGAAATATTTCTGGCCAGGTAAGATATAATAAAATAAGTCTATAACTTGATAGAATCTAATGTATTTGTATAAAATTAGGTTGTCGCTGCTATTGCAGAAATCGAATTACCTTTGGGTGGTTGGCCCGATTTGATCCGTATCATGCTTGAAAATATTTCTCATGATAATGCCACATTAAAGCAATCTACTTTGCAAGCTATTGGTTATGTTTGTGAAGCTACCGTAAGTCATATTTTTTATTTATTTTTTTATTTTGCCTTATTTTTTTTTTTTTTTACTAATTTTGATTTATTACAGGATCCCGCTGTTCTTGCTAGTCAATCCAATGATATTTTGACTGCAGTTGTACAAGGTGCTCGTAAGGAAGAGCCAAAGTAAGTTTACTCTATA
This sequence comes from Pilaira anomala, assembly GCA_025716855.1. Taxonomy (NCBI): domain Eukaryota; kingdom Fungi; phylum Mucoromycota; class Mucoromycetes; order Mucorales; family Mucoraceae; genus Pilaira; species Pilaira anomala. The sequence goes on from JAIXMQ010000089.1 coordinate 80,669, forward strand.
TGTATATTTTTTTTGTCTGTTTAATTGGTGTATTCTAATTTATCTTTAACCAAAATTAGCCAAGAAGTCCGCCTTGCAGCTATCAACGCTTTAATCAACTCTCTCGATTTTATTAAGGAAAATTTTGAGCGCGAGGTAAGTAAAGCGATGAATAAGATTTTATAAATCGTGTGTATGTGCGTGTGTATGGAAGACTGTTGATGTTGAAACAATTTTTTGTTTTAAAATAGGGAGAGAGAAATTTCATCATGCAAGTTGTATGTGAAGCCACACAAAGTTCTTCATCCGATGTTCAAGTTGCTGCTTTCCAATGTCTTGTTCGTATTATGCAAACCTATTACGATAAGATGCGTCTTTATATGGAAAAGGCCTTGTTTGGTGTAAGTTGTTAAATTAAAATATGTACAGAAAAAAAAAAGAGTTAAAAGTGACTTACTGTTTCGTCTAGTTAACTGTCGCCGGTATGAACAACGAAGATGACCGTGTTGCTTTACAAGCCATTGAATTCTGGTCTACTGTTTGTGATGAAGAGATTGATTTGAAGGAAGAGGCACTTGATGTAAGTTTTTTTTTTTTTTTTTTTTTTTTTTTTGGTTTAGGCATAAAAAACATATTTTATTAAACATGCTATTTACGTAATTAGGCCCAAGAAATTGGTGAGCAACCTGAACGCGAGACCTATCATTTTGCCGAATTAGCTCTTACCGATATTCTTCCTGTTCTTTTATGGATTCTTACCAAACAAGAGGAGGATTATGATGAGGATGAGTGGACCGTTTCTATGGCTGCTGCTACCTGTCTTTCTTTACTCGCTCAATGTGTAGGTAATATGGTTATTGGCCCTGTTGTTCCTTTTATTGAAACAAATATCCAAAATGAAAACTGGAGAAACCGTGAAGCCGCTGTTATGGCATTTGGTTCTATTATGGATGGTCCTGATCCCGTTGTTTTAACTCCTTTGGTTGATCAAGTAAGTTTTAGATATAAAGATTACAGAGAATTTATTTGCATCAGTCATATTTATCTCTTTATTTTTTCTTTAGGCTTTACCTACTTTAATCACAATGATGAAGGATCCTGTCGTCCACGTTAAAGATACCGTTGCTTGGACTCTTGGCCGTGTTTGTGAATTACTTAGTCACTGTATCAAGCCTGAAGTCCATTTGAACGAATTAATTTCTGCTCTCGTATATGGTCTTCAAGACAGTCCTCGTATTGTTGGTAACTGCTGTTGGTCTTTAATGAACTTGGCAGAACAATTAGGTCCTTCTCCTGGTGATGAGGTCCCCACTTCTCCTCTTTCCGTCTTCTTTGAAGGCATCATCACTGCTCTCTTACAATTCACTGAAAGATCCAACAATGAATCCAATAGTAGAACCTCTGCATACGAAGCCATCTCTACACTTGCTATGTACTCTGCTAATGATTGTATTAACACAGTTCAAAGAATCGTTTTAACCATTTTAGACCGTTTAGAGGTCACAATGGCTATGGAAAACCAAATCCTCGATGCTGATGATAGAGCCAGTCATTCTGAATTACAATCTAGTTTATTAGGTGTCTTGACCAACTGTATTCGTCGTCTTTCTAGAGATATTAGTCAAGTTTCTGATCGTATCATGACAGTTGTTCTTCAACTCTTAAATAATCAATCCAAGCAAGCCACAACAACCGAAGATGCTTTCTTGGCTATTGGTGCCATGACTAGTGCCCTTGAAGCTGATTTTAGCAGATATGCCGATTTATTTGTTCCTATTCTTTGCAATGCTTTACAAAACCCCTCTGAATACCAATTGTGTTTCATTGCTGTAGGCCTCATTGGTGACATCTGTCGTGCACTCGGCAAGGATGCTGCTCCTTATTGTAACAATTTGATGCAATTATTGGTCACTAACCTTCAATCCCCTGTTCTTCATCGTACCGTCAAGCCTGCTATTCTCTCTTGTTTCGGTGATATTGCTTTAGCTATTGGAGATTTATTTGTTGCATACTTGGAAGTCGTAATGATGGTTTTACAACAAGCTGGTAGCATGCGTGCTGATGGAGATAATTATGAAATGATTGATTATGTAAACACTTTATATGAAGGTTGTACTGAAGCATATGTTGGTATTGTCCAAGGGTTAAATGGCACACCTCAAGCTCATATGTTATTACCTTATTTACCTCATGTCTTCGAATTTATTCGTACTGTTGCTGCTGATCAAAATAGAACTGATTCTCTCACAAGATCTATTATTGGTTTATTAGGGTAAGATAATTATATCTGTTCATTTAACTTTATTTTTGAAACTAAACATAAAATTCATGTAGTGACCTTGCTGAAACTTTTGAATCACAATTAAAGAATTTCTTCTTACAAGAGTGGATTGCCGTTTTATTACGTGAAGCTAGAACAAGTCGTCATTATGGATCTAGCACAAAAGAAACTTCTCGTTGGGCAAAGGAAATGATTAAACGTGCTTGTCAATAATCTAGTTTCATCATACTACTTTTTTAATTTTCTCTGCCTGTTTATTATTTCTTCTTTTTCTTTTGTATTCATAACAACACTTTTTTTTTTTTTTAAAACAATAACTCTCTTTCCCAAAAAATTTCTCCCACCATTTTTTTTATATTTAAGCCAAATTCCCCTTTTTTGCCCCCATCTTTCCCCTACACACTTCCCCCATCGAATTAAAACAAAAAAAAAGATAAAAAAAAAAGATTAAATATCCCCCATATCACATCCCCATACACCCACCAACACACAACTATATAAAAGAGACTCTTTTTGATATTTTCCCCCCCTACTATTTTTTATATAAACATTACAAATTATATTCATAATTTTGACATTGACATATTGTAAAAAAAAAAAATAGTTCGCATACATTTGACAGGTAATGATTTTTTTTTTGTTTATGTTCAAATAGCCTTATGTATTACAACATACCATGGGGCTGAATGAGTAAATACTCTGGTATGTGCTTCTGCCTTAAAAAACCAAGCAAAATCTCTGAACAATTAAAACTGATGGCAAAAAGAATATAACTTTTAGGTATCGTTCCAATTATTTTGTTCAACTAACTTGTTCTCTTGGCCAAAATCGCTTTCTTCATATTTATTTAAGTAAATGTATTTAAATAATACACCTGCTCGCAAATCTATACATTTAGAAACAATTCTTTAAGGACAAAATAAAAAATTTATTAATCATAAGAGGTTTTTTTTTTTCTAAAAAAAAAAGAGAGAGTGAAAGTGAGTAAAACCAACGGCACCTAAGGAGTAGAACTAACACATCCAGCTATACATGCAGCATATGCGGACTCACAACCCACGACACTAAATGGACCGAAAAAACCCGTCGAGGCATAGCACGTTGCCCTAGCAGCTGCACACATGGATTCGCATACGGAATACGTTAAAACGCCACCATAGCATGGATTTGTGGACATCATTACAATAATAAGGAAAAATATACTGAGTGAATATCTTTTAACAAGCATTTTTTAAAGTTAACTAAAGTGAAAAGGCAAATCAGAAAAACAATTTTATTTATATATTCTTCATCCAACTTTAGCTTGTGGGTAGTGAAATAATAATAATTCCATTATTTTTAGATTTGAATAGGAAATTTATAATTAAATCAATATGATATACAGCAGTAAACACTTCTCGTCATTTCTTACGAATTTTTGCATCATCAATACTATTTCCACCAGACTACATAATATTTAGATTCTCACGCAAATTAAAACAACTTCAAACTCTGGCCGTGTTTTTTTATATCAAGCTTTACTGAAAGGCATCTCTCTATAAAGGCCTTGAATTTAATTAAGTTAGTGTATGTATTTGCTCTTCTTACAGACTCATCTACATGCATATATAGCAAACATATAAAATTTATAAATAAATATATCAACTTAACGATTGACCTATTACATAATGTGATAAATGTTTATTGTTTATCAGAAATAGAAGTTGCTTTATTATTTATATTAATAGTTTGACTAAAAATACTGAAAATATCAAGGAGTAGGAGCACATCCAGCTGCTACACAAGCGGCCATACAGGTACCAAGAGCTGCGTTACAACCCATAATTGCGAAAGGAATACCAAGACCAAGAGTAACCGTACCAAATGTAGAACCGGCAGCGGCATAACAAGCAACAGCCACTGCATTACAGCCGCTTTGACATACACCATATGCAGCTGGACCACCATAAGATCCTTTCATAAGCAATACGATAACAGTAAGGAATAATAAGCGTTTTAAAAAGTTGTTATTAAAAGACATTTTAGTAATTACTTGATTGAAGAGAAATAAAAAAGAGAGAGAGAAAAGTCATAAAAAAATAAAACGTTTTATATGAAAAATTTAGTCATTTTTTTTTTTTCAATTTATCATCAAGTAATACACAGGTATTTAAAAAAGCTGAAGTTGTTTACATCTTTTCCATTAGCTGTTACTAAGTATGACAGCAATCCTCCTTTTTTTTAGGCTGGTCCCTCGTCCTCTAATATTCATAGTTAAACCGATATAATATCTTTTATGGATATGTTGCCAATTCCATATGAGAGCATCCCCAACGGTCACGTTAAATGTTAAATTACACAAAAAATTTAACAAATCTCATCCCCAATGGTCGTGCGGAATTTGTTAAATTAACAATGCAGGTCAAATTATTTAAATTAAACAATATTTTAAAAAGGTATAAAAAAAAAATCTTTACAAGATTTCCTCGTTTTTTTTTTTTTTTTTTTTTTTTTTTTTTTTTTTTTTTTTTATTACAATAATTATTTAAAAAAAGTTACTAGTGCTTTAGCCTTTATAATCCGGAAAGGAAAAGTTTCTGAATTCAAAGTTTCCCAAGACAAACCACGAGGAGGTCCACTAGCTGAAGTCTCAAAAATAAGAATGCAACGGATAAGTACAACAACACAACAATCAATGATAATATTTTTCTTAGAGATGACTACCATGATAAGAACCATCAATCCAACTCTCCCTACGATATTCGTATGGTTTTACGTGCCATTACACCCAGGATTAAACTGCACGAACCGCTCGTAAACGAGGACGGAAGAGAAGGAGACAGGACTTACCAAGATAGAACATACTCGCCAAAAAATAGAATCACTAACTGCTGCGGTGTTGTGGCAACAATCAACCTTTGATCATAATACTTTCCTTTGAGATGACATCTACCGAGATGAGAACCATCAATCCAACTCTCCCTACGATATCCGTATGGTTTTACGTGCCATTACACCCAGGATTGAACTGCACGAACCGCTCGTAAACGAGGACGGAAGAGAAGGAGACAGGACCCATCAAGATAGAGCATACTCGCCAGAAAATAGAACTCACAAAACTTGATCATTGCTTTTACAAACCCGTTGCATTGCTGAAACTGTTAGAAACTGCTTGGAAACATAATATAAAAAAAAAAAAAAATAACTTACCATCATAACAACAACCGTTTTGTCCTTTTGATTTCAAGTTCCAGCAGATTACAAATAGCGATATTTTTAAAATGAGTGTTAGAAACTGTTAGAAACTGTTTGGAAACATATATATATATAAAATAAAATAAAGAGTAACTTACCATCATAACAACAACAACTAAAGCAGCACCAGTATTAGTCAGAGCAATACCTATCATAGCAACACCTGTCATAGCAGCACCTGTCATAGCAACACCACCAGCCATAACAATAACCGGTAACACCAATAAACAAACACCCGGTGATAACAGCAGAAAATCGATACTATGGCATCATATTAACTGTATCACAAATAGAACAAGATACCCGACAAAAGAAACCCAGAAGCAACTGGTATTCAAATCTTTAAATCTTTATGCAGCAATACACTTAACCTCCCAGAAGTAAACTTCTAGGACCAGAAACTATCCCATGGTAAGTTAATTACAGATGAAGAATAAAGAAATGTCGACATCTATACTAATCTGCAAGTAGAGAACTAATGCATTACACTTCGAGAAGTGCTGATTGCGGCATGTCAAAACATTGTAAATGTTCTACGGTAAGAAAACCGCTACATTCGCATCACAATCAAACAATAGAACACCATACTTTGCAAAAGAAATGATAAAGATGAGTATAAAAAGAGGAACAACAGGGTTATTTTGTATATTTTTTTTTATTCGTAATCTTGATGATGACGTTTCCAAAAAAAAGTGTGTCACAAAAAAAAAACCACAGAGACTGAAGCGCCGTAGAAACAGAATTTATTATTATCTCACCTTAACATGAACGTAAAGGCTTTATTATTTTCAAACTAATGTTGTAGTTACAGTCTTTGGTCAGATTGAAAGTTTAATTGAGCTCCATGAGTGAATTTAAAAGTAGGTAAAGAGCAACAGTGGAAATATTATTACTCTATATTATATATAAAACGAGGATATCTTTCAATTAATGAGTGTGTAAAAACAATTACAACATTACTTTTGATTGTGGTTTTGTGTAAGCGTATTACCAACA